>JAODAL010057368.1:0-22724 GCA_025379985.1 Phyllomedusa bahiana
TGGGTGGCAAAAAGGGGAAGTACCAAGAAGTGGCAAAATTTGACAAGAGTGGAGGTGACGGGAAAGGCAGCATGAGGTCAGAAGTGGCACAATGACATTCTGGAGGTGGCAAAACAGTAGTAGGCCACAGAGGCACAATTACGAAGGGAGGTACGGGCAGCAAAATGAGGTCAGAGAGTGGCACAATGACAGGAGGTGGAAAACAGGGTGGGCACGGGCAAAGCAAGAGTGGACAGGCAGCAGAGCACAGAGGTCGAAGAGGGGCAAAATTTGACACAGTGTGGAGTCACGGCACAGCACAGCAGCAGCTTTGAGGTCAGAATGGCACAATAAACAGATTGTGGAGGTGGGTGGGCAATACCAGTCCCTGGTAAAGATGTTGGTAGGCAGATGGAGAAACTGTCAGCAGATGTGTGGCATCGGGCGGGTGGCCATCAGAAAAAGGGGCTGAGGAAAGTAGTTTGAACCCAGACCATTTCTCACAGTGGGAGGCGTCATGGCTGATGTAGTGACGCTAAGGCATTGTGGAAAATCCTGGCCGATCCACGCCTGATTCAACTTGACAAAGGTCAGTCGTTCCACATTTCCCGTGAACAAGCGGGTTCTCCTTGGGTTTAACGATGGCCCCCCCGCACTGAACACCGCTCGAATGCCACACTACTGGCCGGGCAGGACAGCTTTTTCCACTGCAACTCGGCAATTTGCGGCCACACATCCAGTTTGGCTGCCCATAGCCAGCGGATCTTCTAACTGGGGTGGAAGAGTGCTGCCCCAAGTAGGCCACCACCTGTTGGTTCAGGTCTGCTCCAGTCCTGCTGCTGCTCTGTGGACGCCCCTCCCACTAGGCGGTGAAGGAAGCTGCTCACAGTGACTCCAGACTTAGGTTGCTGCTGATGGACGGGTACTGCTCCTACCCCCCACCTTCCCCACAGCCGCGGCAGTAGTACGTGAGCGCTGAGAACCCCCGTCAACCTGCAGAGAGGGACGATGCCGCACATAGGCAGCGGCCAACTGACTACGGAGGTTTTCCTATAGTATTTGAGTTTGTCCTTCCCTCTCAAAGCTGGGAAAAAGGCTCCCATTTTGGACCGGTAGCGAGGTCCAATAGGGTGGAGAGCCAGAAGTCATCCCCTGCCGGATGCTGACTATTCGGCTTCACTAGCCAGGCAAATAGCAAGCTGCGGGCCATCTGCACAAGTTGACTCCGAGGGGCTCCCTGCCTCCATCTCCACTGTAAAACTGCCACGGTGCTTGCGGGTCATCTGCCTCTCTTCCTCATCTTTCCCTCTACCTCCCCAGCTGCCCTGCTCCTCCCCCTCTTTTCACCTGGTAAAAATCCACTCATTTCCACCAGACAATCTTCTGCTCCAATGTCCCTCCTCCTCCACCACCTTTCAGTCCCCACCCGGACTCATGTGGGCCCGAGATGTAGTCGCCACGATCTCCAGTCCCTGCCAGACAATTTTTTACATCTGTTCCAGGACATGAAAGCAGTGAAGAGTTTATCAGTAGTGGGTGATATAATAAGGGCCCCTTTGAATGCCTAGGCAAACGGATGTACAATAGAGCTGGCTGAACAAGTACACAGGGGAGTACTCTGCTGCCCGATCATCAAAAATCGTTATGGCCTTCTTTTCACGGTCCCAAAATTGCAGGCTGGAATTTTCCCAAAGTGGAAACATCGCATATCAGAGTGTGTTGGGGAGGCCGTTCTGCCGCTGCAACTCGAGGAGGGTGTTCCTGGCTTGTAGGAAAAGGATGAAGTGCATGCACAGTTTTCCTGGCCATTTTCAGAATGTTCTGAAGATCGTGGATGACTTCAGAACCTATCACAAACAAATGAACACTATGGCTCCATGCAAAGGCGCAGGACCATCCCTCCTTCGTGCAGCGCGGACACCAAGTTACTCCCATTTGTCCGTCACCATGGTTTCCGATTTGCAGTTGGCGCGCGAAAAACCCACACAACGATTGTCTTGCTGCAT
Source organism: Phyllomedusa bahiana (assembly GCA_025379985.1). NCBI lineage: Eukaryota > Metazoa > Chordata > Amphibia > Anura > Hylidae > Phyllomedusa > Phyllomedusa bahiana. The sequence continues at coordinate 1,986 of JAODAL010057368.1, forward strand.
GACGCGGAGCAGTTCCTCCCCTGTGTGACTTCGTTTCGCCTAGGCAAGCCAGGTGTAAGAACTGCGAGACCACCGCTGTGCCCTACACCTGTGGTATGATGGAGCAGTACTTGTGGAGGCGAGATGGTGGTGGGTGGTGGAGGAGAGCGGACATTGGCGCAGGAGCCTCAGTTTGACCAACGAGGAGAGAAAGCGTCGTCACCTGTCCAAGTAGTGGTGTGCCTGGCTGGAAGCACATTCACGCAGTGGCCGTAAAGACATGAACTGTCCCCTGACCATAGTTACAGCTCCAGATGTCCGCGCTGGCCGTGTAACCTTGGTAACATAACCGATAACTCAAGGACGCCACCTTCTTTTTCTAACATATATATGAAGTGGCTGGATACTTCGACTAGCCTTTTTGGAAATAATAACGGCTTGGAACTCTCCATCTCCGCACGGCACAAGCCATTAGTCTCTGAACGTTGCAGAGTCCAACATTTGGAAAGGAGGGACTGCAACTACCAAACAACTTGACAGGAGTATAACGGTCAGCTTTCGCACCATAGGATGGTTGGACGCCATACTGTTGTCTCTTGCAATCGCCTCGCTGAACGACAGCTGCACCATAGATAGCGAGGAGCGCGAGCATCCGGAACCAGGAAGAAGATGGCAAAGAGAAACAGCTTCCTTCCAGCAGAGGTGGTGGAGCCTTGACTGCTGCAATGGATGCTGCCACTGGGCGGCTCTGCTGCCTGATGCTGCAGCGGCAGGATGGACCACCACATCTGAGCCACGTTTCTCCCAGCCACGGATGTTGACGCTGCATCGTGTTGACGCAGGGCCATGGTGCCCAACGTTAGCTCCTGGCCACGCATCACTTCTGCCTACAATCTACCATATACCCATATTCGGCTCCTCTGGTGTCTTAGCAAAGAACTGCACCCGCCGAGTACTGATTATTACCCCCAACGCTCCGCACAGAGTGACTACTGCGCCACTGGCCTCGCTGAGCCACCCCTTTGCCGCTACTTTCTGGATCCTTCGAAGCGGGTTTTATAACCCCTTGCCCGCTGCTTCCCGACCCCATCACACTGTCAGCTCCCCTGCAGACTCAACGGCCACACAACCCACTTGCTGGCCTATCGCCGCTGGCTGAACGTGGCAAGCTGACGCCTCTTCTCCAGACGATGATGAAGCCCGTGGCCTCACCCGGCTCCAAATTTGCGGACGGCTACATCATCTCTATTTGTGTTTTGTGTGTCACTGCTGTCCTCATCACTCAGCCCTTGGTATGCAGAGGCTGACCCCTGCACAACATACCCTCCCATGCACTCTCCACATCTATACTTTGGCGGCCTCTGCAAGAAGCAGGATATTGCCCAATTTCCTTTCGCTGACAAGTAGCTGCTGACTGCCCTCCTCAAATTGTTCATCCTCGCTTATAGTGGCGCAGAGCCCAGACCACATAGTCGATCTCTGGCTGAGGAACGGATGGGACAGAGGCGGTTTGAGGTACAGGTGGAGGGCCGCTGACCCGCTCCCGGGCCATGCCAACTAATGGGTTGTTCAGACGTTCCCACTAACTCTTGGCTGGGTTGTCAGATGTCATTCTGGGAGGATAGTGTATGACCTAGTCAACCCACATCCAGAACCATTGGGTTGCTGAACAACACACGGCCGCTCGATGACCAGCGGCAGTTGGTGGCCTCACCGAGTGACCCCTGCAGCTACGTCCCCCTGCTGTGCATGCGACTGGGCCTTGCCCCTCCCAGTGAATGTTTGTTCCTCTGCCACTCGCATGTGCAGAGCCTGCCACCATCTCTATTCTGACATACTGTTTGTATCCAAAATGTACAGACACTGTTTGATGAAGATATCGTATATGATAAATACATCACCCTGTTATTTGACTCCAAATGAACCACTAAAAAGCTTGGAACCCTTGGATATAAAATGCGCTCCACAAATGGCCAGGAAAAATTGACTTGTAATGTGCCGTTTTAAAAACTAGGTATTTTTACTGAAAATAAAAGCACAAACAGGTTTAATTAACCTTCTGATAAGAAATATGCTACAGGCAAAATGCTTCTTTGGCGTGTGAAAAGAACTGTTCCTTTTACAAGGATACAACTGCAGAAAAATACTTAGTTAACCCTTGGATGTAAAATGCCTCAAAAGAATTGAGCAAACCAAAAATTACCACTTGTAGCGTTAAACAATGGCTTGTATTTTATTAACGGTACACAACAACAAAAAAACTTGTAATTAACCTTCGGTTATGAATTATGCTACTTAAAAAAATTTATTTTTTTGGCGGTGAAAAATACGGATTTCATTAGTCACCACAACAGCAGAACAACCGCTTAATTAACCCCAGGATGTAAATTGCGCAAAAGAATTGAGCAACCAAAACTAACTAGCTTTGTAGCGTGTTACAAATGGCGTGTATTTTTACGGTATAAACACATAAAAACTATGTAATTAACCTTTCCGTTTGAATTATGCTATACAGGAAAAATGTCATTTATGATGGTGAAAAAGACGGTTTCTTTTAGTCACCACAGCAGCAAAAACAACGCCTAATTAACCCCTGTATGTACATTGCGCAAAAGAATTGGAGCAGCCAAAAATGAAGTGGAATTATATTATTGTAAAAACGCTGTTCTTTAAATGAAATACAACAGGAACAGGCATAGATCCCCCTTGGAAATTGAATGTGCTGTGAGCAGATAAAGCATAAAATGTATATGCAGCCTGCGTGGACGCACACTGGTTTCAGATTCCAATACCCCACAAAATACAGAATTAAACGTAAGAGAAGCAGTCCTCTGAGACAAAGCTGAGACACCCACCACAAAATCGCTGTAATAAAAACTCCAGTTCTTCAGTAACAATTCAGCGCGCAGCACCATCCCTGACAGTACAGTGAGAGGAGTGGTGAGCTCCCAGCGTCGCGCCACGTCTTATAAATGCTGTGACGTCAACAGAACCCGCCGGTTCTGATAGCGTTTCACCTCAGCAACATGTCATGCAGGCTATGCCCATCTACCACCAGAGTTGCTTTGCCCCATGTAGCGCCATGTGCTCGCACCATTTTTATCAATTCAAAAGCACATCTTTCGTTCCCTCGAAAATCACCCGCCCCAAACTTCGACTTCGTTCTAACCGAAGTTTTGCCTGAATTCATAACAAATTCCCACTTTGTTAGAATCAATTCGCCCATCGCTAAATATAACCAATAGCTCCAGCATGGGGAACTATTAATCATAACAAAGAAGGGACGTTATCAAGTAAAGATCAGCTTTTAATTAAGATTGGACACATATTTGTGCAACTTTTTAATTATTTTCAATATGTTTTTAACAAACAAAAAAAATCAATGATTTGTAGATGAAAAGTATCAAGAAGCTGCTGCTGATGGATCTGTGCTTCTACATATGTGTATCTGTTTAGGACATAATGGTTTATCAGATTATTAAACCAAAGCAACCACAAAGTACCCAAAAAAAGATAATATAAGGCTAGGCAACCCAAAGATAATCTAGATCAGCAACTCCAGAATATTAACGCACAATTACACACGAAAATAGAGATTGCTTGACTAAATAAAATATAACTTTTAATAAATACCCATAAAATTTATAATTAAACCTATTAAACCCTAAAAAAAACCTACAAAAACCTATACTAAATCCCTACCTAAAAAACACCACCATTGTGGGCCCTGTTCACAGCTCAATAGCTGGACTAAACTGACCCAGGAGCAGGCATCTAGCCTTATAGCTTCCCTGGAAAACATGACAGGTGCAATCTGATTGCTGAATAACAACTCAAAGATTCCCACTGCTAAGGGAACAATTAAATGAATACAGACGCACATTATCTTGGTACCTGTTCACACCAGTATGCAAGAAAAGCCACAGTAATAATGCATTAGAGACTGCAGAAATGCAAAAATACTATTAAACAACCACTCACTCATCTCAGGGCATGTGCGGGAGGCTGCTAGATTACACTTGCATATAGATAAGCAATACATAGGGTGCAAAACTTGTGGTGCACCATGCCGGCTTACAGCCTCTTGATAGACGCCCATGACTAACAGATTAGGGAGCGGGCTGCCCAGCACCTCTGGGTATGCACAAACAAAAAAAAAAATTAAATAGTAGTCACCCTTAGCTCCCCACACTATTGGCAGATAAAACAATTTCATACCTGGAAAAATATTTAAATAATGAGTACTAGTACTAAGTTGGTAACCGGGCCCCAAATAGCGCTTGCTACCACAAACCGTTTAGCACCATTATTTATTGCTTTATCTATATAGCAATTGTAATACCGGCAGACAACCCCCCCTGAGGATGTAGAGTGGTTGTTTTAATGGGTATTTTTGCATTTCTGCAGTCTCCTCCATGCATTATACTGTGGTTTTTTCTGCATACTGGTGTGAACAGGTATCAAGCTAATGTGCAGTCTGTATCATTTCATTTTCTCTTAGCAGTGGATCTTTGAGTTAGTTATTCAAGCAACAGATCCACCTGTCATGTGTTACCCCGGAACATATTAGGTAGAGCCTGCTCCTGGGCCTCATTTTAGTCCACTATTGATCTGTGAACAGGGCCCACAATGGTGGTGTATTTAAGTAATAATGTCCCTTATTTTGGTGTGTGTTTTTTTTTTGTAAATCCCTACCTACCAACAAACTGGAGTTACCGTCCCTATAAGGACGACCCCAACAGGAACCTATCCTGTATAGGAAACCCTATTATACCTTATCATATAAACCATAGGGCACAAAGATAGATTTATTGGGTAAATATGGGTTACCATATTTACCCAACCTTATTAGACCGGATATGGAGGTGTCATCATCATCTTGAAGAATATCCCCAATCGTGCTGGAACATAGAATATAGAAATACGCAAGTATAAAATATTGGTTAGTGGGGCTTTCTATGTGAATTTTTGGTGCCTGTATTTTACTGGGTTACTATCTTAATAGACCCAGGTATGTTAGCCTCTTTATTGGGAATAATATGCTTCTACCAACGTTCTATATCTATAACAGTTGTATAGTAATCTGTTATATGTCCGTGAATTGTGTATGATATTGTTTGCTTGTGCTCATTGTATTAGCCCTGATGAATCCTGATATTATAGGAGGAAACGCGTTGGCTCTGTTGCTTTTTATTTAAAGCACACTATTTGGCCTTGTTATCTGGCTTTGTTGTTATGGTTAAAGCACATTACTTGGGCTTGCTATTTGGCCTTCTTGGTGCTTATTAAAGGGGTCTTGCCGCAAAGTAAAATTGACGCGGGAAGTTTGTAAATTAAATAATAAACATTTTCACCATTCATCATTATTAAAAATTCTTTCGACCCGATTTTTGTTCTAAGCTGCACCTTGTAGTGATGCCATTGTTTACAGCTCGTCTCCAGGGGATACAACCAGGGCTGAGAGCTCCTCGCTCCAGGTCGCTACATGCTCAGACTCACCTCAATCTCTCAGCATGCTACTGAATGTTCAATCCCCCGTAGCTGTCATTCTTACCCCCCGTCCTCTTTACTCCTCAATAATTAGACAAACAAGCAAATAATTAAAAAGAAACATCATCAGTCTGTGCATTGAAAAAGAGAAAAAAAAATCGAAAAAAAATCCACAGGTTTGGTTCCTGCAGGGATTTGAACCGAGGACCCTTGTGCCTGGAGGCAAAAACTTTACCTCTTAGCTACAATGTAGCTACTTACAGTTCTAAACATAAACAGACCTTTCTTTGACTACAGAGAGGAAAGGCCTGCTGATGTCATCCTGCTGGGTCACATCATATGCAATTCAGAAAAATCACACATGCCTCCTTCTGAGCACACAGAGCTGGAGGCAGGAGGTATGAAATGAGATTGTGGCAAAACCCCTTTAAGTTAAAGGGGTGTTATCGTTTCATTAAATGGTCTTCAGAATAAGGGGACAGTGAAAACAACAACTTTGAAATTTGGATGTCATTAGCAAAGCTGCCTTGTTCTCACAGTGTCCCTTTCTTGTGTTTTTATTTACACTGATATCCAGTGTGGGTCTAATCCCTCCTCCTTGCATTTCACTAGCTGAGAGCTCATTTACTTCTGTACAGCCCCTGGGTCGATTCACGGCTGTACAGAATGACTCAGATTTTAGGGGCCGTAGCATTTTCTGTCTCCACACCTAGCAGAAACAGACTGCAGCAGATTGTAAAAATTGAGAAAAACATGACAGTTTTGACCCTGTGCCTAACTCTCCTGCATACAACGAAAGATCTGTGCCGTTCTTAGAAAGCTGTAATACATCTCCAGCTGGGAGAGATCAGTGCTCAGATTAGATTGAATGCAGCCTGTGGTATGTATACAGCTCTTAAAAAATAAGACTGAAAAGGGAGAGACACAGTGATATGTGGACTCAGAGGGGAGGGGGGGGGAGTCTCGGCCACAGTGAAGGGGGGATGATGTCATCCAGCTGGAGGGGAAAAAAACGCCCCTGCATTCACAGACGGGGAAGCTAAGAAAGTGTGAATCACCGAAGAAAGGGGAAGCGATACATCCCCTTTAAGGACATATCAGTTTTTTATCAATATTATGTGAATGATTATCATATTTACCCAATTAATCTATCTTTGTGCCCTATGGTTTATATGATAGGGTATAATAGGGTTCCCTATATAGGATAGGTTCTCTTGGGGTCGTCCTTATAGGGACGGTTACTCCAGTTTGTTGGTAGGTAGGGATTTAGTATAGATTTTTGTAGTTTTTTTTTTAGAGTTTAATAGGTTTAATTATACATTTTATGGATATATATTAAAGGTTATGTTTTATTTAGTCAAGCAATCTCCATTTTCGTGTGTAATTGTTTATCAGATTATTAGCATACGTGAATGGCCACCAGGTGATATTTCTGTCTAACTGTGGCACGTTTAATGTCCAGAGAAAAGAAAGTCATAATAAGATCTGTCAGCGGCAGCTTGTTGATGGTTTCCAGGCAGCAACGACAGATTGCTTGACCATTTAGTCAAGTAGTGTCACTTGAGGAGACTAATTGTGGTCTCTCCATATTGAGGGCTGCCCTTTTCAATGGTGTTCCAGCTGTTTTTCAGCCTGAGGACCATGCACAGCTGCTCTTAACTACTGAAATGTTTTCTAGACTGTTTTGAGGGACTATAGTGAGTTAACAATTTTCCTAGTTGTCAGTGTTCAGCAACAAGGACGCTCCGTCGTTTCAGTGCCCTTAAAGAAATAGGTTAAGTGTGAAGCTTGTCCATGAAGGATTGGCGCGGTCTATCTGAACTTAGAATCCTGTTTTCCTTAACATGATTAGAGATTGAATTTCATCACCATCTGTACAAAATTCTGCTAATCCTTTTTTACAGTTGCACATGGACTGGTAAAATTATATCTGTTCCTCTGTGGTCCCAGAGGGTTAAACTGGTTTGATGTTAACCCTTTCAGCTAGTTTTGAAAGGGAAGTGATTGCCTGAGTGGTAGGTGGGGTATATCTACTTGGAAGGTGCTCTACATCTGCTTTAAATGGGTATTGCCACACAGAGGTGTAATTTAAAGCTCTGGAGCCCTAGTGCAAAAAGTGAAATGTGCCCCTCAGCTGCCGTGTGCCACTTACAATGCTGGTATCCTCTTATGTGGCAGAAGGGCTATTGAGCCCCTCTGGCTGCAGGGCCCGGTAGTGACTGCTACCTTTGCACCCCCTATAGCTACGCCCCTGTTGCCACCATAGACTTTGATGGTATGTCACTGTGATATGCTATCAAAGTCTCATAGGTGCTAGTCCCACCTCTAGAACATGCACCTATCTCAGGAACAGACCCCTGAAAGTTACAGGACAGAATAGAGAGCCGGTCACGCTTGTGTACAACTCTCTATTCTGTCCTATGAGAGTTCCCAGGAGAGCGAAGTGTTTGGTTGAACTCAGAACTCAAATGCACGACCGTCTCTCTATTCTGAACCGATAATTTTGGGCTCCTGTTGTGGCGATAGGTGCAGAACCTAGAGGTAGGAGTCGCACCTATCAGACTTTGATGGCGTATCCTATTGATATGCCATCAAATTCTGTGGTGGGAACACCCGTTTATATTCACTGTTTGAAGGAAACTCCTGCTCCAGTTCAATAATACATCTTATATATTGATATATATTCCTTTTTACTTGGTGTTGCCTGGCAACCACATTGGACACCATCTGAATATATATAGCTACATTGTACATGGTTACATAATAGGGTTGAAAAAAGACATATGTCCATCGAGTTCAAACAAGGGTGGGGAAAGATGTGGATGAAGGAAGGGGAATAGGTATTTTTTTAAACTTAAACTTAGTTTCCCCCACTGATAAAGACTTTGGAACCCATAGTGCAAGAGCCAATCTGCCCTTAAAGGGGTTTTGCCAAGATCTCATTTCATACCTCCTAAATTAAGCTCTGTGTGCTCAGAAGGGGGCGTGTGTGATTTGCAGATCATGTGCACCAGCAGGATGACATCACCAGGCCTTTCCTCTCTCTAGTCAAAGAAAGGTCTTTTTATGTAAAGCATTGTGAGTAGCTGAGAGGTAAAGTTTTTGCCTCCAGACACAAGGGTCCTAGGTTCAAATCCCTGCAGGAACCAAACCTGTGGATTTTTTTTTCTCTTTATCAATGCACAGACCTGATTGAGATTTATTTTTTATTTATTTGCACTGTTTGACTAATTATTAAGGAGAACAGAGGATGGGTGTAGAATGACAGCACCTGGGGTTTGAACACTCAGTAGCTGCCTGAGAGGAGAGGTGGTGTCTGAGCATCAGCGAACAGGACTGAGGAGCTCTCAGCCCCGGTCGTATCCCCTGGTGATAAGCTGTAAACAATGGATCACTAAAGAAGCAGCTAAAACAAAAACGGTCCAGAATTTTTAATAATAATGAATGGTGAAATGTTTGTTATTTAATTAGCAAGCTTCCCACTTCAATTTTACTTCGTGGCAAAACCCCATTAAGGAAGATTTCATTCTTGATCCCAAAGCTGCCATCAGACTAGATCCAAATATTGTATACAGCTACATAACTATTAATATTATTTAGTGGTCAGTGGTTATCTAAGCCTTTATTGAAACCCTCATCTGTTTCTGCTGTGACCAGCTCCTCAGGTGGCTATTCCACAGATTCACAGTTGTCAAGATGAAAAAGGCTTAGATTGAATCCTTTTTTCTCTAGATGGAGGGAGCTCCCCTTTGTCTTTTGAGGGGGCTTTATATGAAATACTTGAGCCTCTTTTCTATGTTTGCCTTTATATGAAATAGCTTTTCCCCATAATTTTTGTAGGGACCATTTATATTCTTATATAAATTAATCATGTCTTTTCTCAAGAGACTAAATAAGTTTAATTCCTTTAACCTCTCTTCATAGCTAAGATGCTCCATTCTCCTTATTAGTTTGGTTGCTCGTCTTGATGTAATGAAATGGTCACAGGAGGTTCTGTTTGCTATACAATGCGCTGCTTCTCCTTGGTGCACAAACTTGCTTTTATTTCGTCTGATAGTAATTAAGAAGCATGAGCTTTGCTCAAAAATATATAAATATAACTTGGAAGCAAGGGTGGGAAAGTGAAAAAACTGCACAGGTTTCCATAGGAGCCATGAGCTCCCCCCAACACATCTGTTTTACTAAATGTACTAATTCCACATGAAATAACAATTCTGGAGCAGTGGATCTTAGAATCCTATATTGTGCTCTGTTCTACCTGTTAAATCTGTTTATTACTTTGTTATATCTCCTGGAAATCTATCAGTAAATTGACAACTGGGCGTTACCATTCTCTTTGTTATATGAAACTATCCCTAAATACACTGACAGTGTCAATGCTGTTTGGAAGTGTCAGTATATAGAAACACACCCCATTGACATGGGGACTATCAAGCCCAGTTGTCATTTTCTTCATTCATTTCCAGGAGGTGTAACTGAGGAATAGTATGACAGCATTTTTAACAAATATGCTCCATATCACATTTAAATCTTGATTTATTAATGAAAGTAGGTACAGAAATCAAGGGAGAGAATAATTAGAAGAAAACGGTGACATTTTTTGACTAATATGTGTATCATTATGGCTATAGACACGCCAAATTTCATGTGCATTATGAAGGCATAGAATGCGCCTGATTTATGAACCCGCTCTACAGCTTTCTGGATCAGGTATACCACTTTGAAAATGGTATACCTGTTCCAGCTGTAATGCGCCTAGCAGGGGCATAACTAGAGAAGCCTGGGTCAAATAGCAAACTTTTGGATGTGCCCCCCCCCCCCCCCTTCTCCCATTCGCCCACCTTCCTGACCACGAACATTTACCAGAACATACAGTTACTAGATAATACAAGGGGCAAATACCTCATCATATATATCACCATCATACTGCTACCAATCAAATCCCACTATACGAAAACCAACATTACCAATAACGCTATTACATAAGGTCCTGATTATACCGCCAGAACATGACCACAAATTACCACCACATAGTGACTGAATAATAACCCTACACTATTACTGATCAGACTACAGAGACCAATAGTACCGCCATATAGGGGGTAAATCCTCTGTTCATCGCACCGCCCACATCAGCACTGTGCGCCGGCGCCTGCTAGGCTTAAGGCCTAGCAGGCAGATCAGCGGAGTGGAGCGCGGCCGGAGTTCCTCTCTGCTAACACCGGGCGGTCCTGCCTTGAAGGCTCGGGCCGATCGGAACTGTGACATTCCCTGCCGGCAGGCGCAGGAGTCGACTACCGGGGTAGCAGATGTGGTAGCAGCTGCTACGTCTGCTAACCCAGTAGTTACGCCCCTGCCTAGAAATGCCGTAGCAACACTGTAAATATGTAGCATCACTACGGTTCTAGTGCGGGAGATTTAAACATGTATGAACGGGGCTGCGTCTGACATCAGGCTGAAAAGACGCCAGATATCTGCCGCAGCCCTGTTCATACATGTCACCCAAAATCTTCTTTATCTCCTGAACAAAGCAAAATCAAAAAAGCAATGTATTTGGTAACAATGTGCTTTGCCCTACATGTTAAAAAGCTAATCATGGTAGTGAGAAAACCCCTTTAACTCTAATAATAAATCCATCATCAGTGTCTGGACTGATGGTTTGACCAAGGGTCATATGGCACAATTGCAATAATGAAAGAGTTCAGCCTGTATGGCTTCAATAGGGTTTAGGATGCAACAAATTACACTGCTAGAATATTGCTGTTGGGTCAGCCTTATATAGACAAAATATTTTTTGTCAGGGTGCTTCTTTAAGACTGTGTGATAGGAAGAGAGTGATTTGGAGATTTGGAGGAGATAAAATCTTATTCATCTTCTGAACAAAGCAAAATCAACAAAGCAGTGTATTTGGTAACAATGGAGTTTAGGATGCAACAAATTATACTGCTATTTACTGTTAGAGCAGTGAGACTGTGGAACTCTCTGCCAGAGGAACTTGTCTGGGTGAATTCACTAACAGAGTTCAAAAAAGGCTTGGATGCATTTCTGGAGCGTAATAATATAACAAGTTATAGTGACCAGGATTCTGGAGAAGGGTCTGGATACATTTCTAGATGTAATAATATAACAAGTTATAGTGACGGGGATTCTGGAGAAGGGTTCTGGATACATTTCTAGATGTAATAATGTAACAAGTTTATAGTGACCGGATTCTGGAGAAGGGTCTGGATACATTCTAGATGTAATAATGTAACAAGTTATAGTGATCGGGATTCTGGAAATGGGTCTGGATACATTTCTAGATGTAATAATATAACAAGTTATAGTGACCAGGATTCTGGAGAAGGGTCTGGATACATTTCTAGATGTAATAATATAACAAGTTATAGTGACCGGGATTCTGGAGAAGGGTCTGGAGACATTTCTAGATGTAATAATATAACAAGTTATAGTGACCGGGATTCTGGAGAAGGGTCTGGAGACATTTCTAGATGTAATAATATAACAAGTTATAGTGACCAGGATTCTGGAGAAGGGTCTGGATACATTTCTAGATGTAATAATCTAACAAGTTCTAGTGACCAGGATTCTGGAGAAGGGTCTGGATACATTTCTAGATGTAATAATATAACAAGTTATAGTGACCGGGATTCTGGAGAAGGGTCTGGAGACATTTCTAGATGTAATAATATAACAATTTATAGTGACCAGGATTCTGGAGAAGGGTCTGGAGACATTTCTAGATGTAATAATAGAACAAGTTTTAGTGACCAGGATTCTGGAGAAGGGTCTGGAGACATTTCTAGATGTAATAATATAACAAGTTATAGTGACCAGGATTCTGGAGAAGGGTGTGGAGACATTTCTAGATGTAATAATATAACAAGTTATAGTGAACGGGATTCTGGAGAACGGTCTGGAGACATTTCTAGATGTAATAATATAACAAGTTATAGTGACCAGATTCTGGAGAAGGGTCTGGATACATTTCTAGATGTAATAATATAACAAGTTATAGTGACCGGGATTCTGGAGAAGGGTCTGGATACATTTCTAGATGTAATAATATAACAAGTTATAGTGACCAGGATTCTGGAGAAGGGTCTGGATACATTTCTAGATGTAATAATATAACAAGTTATAGTGACCAGGATTCTGGAGAAGGGTCGCTGATCCAGGGATTTATTCTGATGCCAGATTGGAGTCGGGAAGGAATTTCTCCCTAAAATGAGGACATTTGGCTTCTACCTCATTGGGGTTTTGTCTTCCTCTGGAACAACACTTTAGCAAAATAGACTGAACTGGATGGACGTCTTTTTTCGGCCTTACAAACTATGAAACTATAATATTGCTGTTGGGGCAGCATTATATAGCCTAAATATTTTTGTGAGAGTGCCTCTTTAAGACTGCGTGATAGGAAGAGGGAGATTTGGATGGATCTCTATGTAAAGATATATTTTCGTAGCCTGTTCTATGTACAGAAAATGTGTCCCCTGGTTACTACTGCACAGAGCGCTGTATACTGGAATCTTAAATGGTCAAAATGATCAGATTTGATGGATCTATTCTACGGCTAAATATAAAACATGCTGATTCAACAATTGTCACCGCTGCTCGCCTTAACTGTAAATGCAGGGAGGGGGTCCCATTATGGGGAATAGCAGAAAACTAGCACCGGCTTCTATTCTAGCAAAGTGCGTCTACATGTAAATGTCTGGACAACCAATGTACTATGCATATAATGTATTCCTAAAGCAGGTGTCTCCCCTGCTTGTCTCTGCCGTGGCCCGGCCTTGTCCCTCTGATGTATGTGATATAATTATACTATATATATAGTGCCAGTTCTCTCTGCTGAATAAGCATTGAGCAAACAGCAGAACTGATCATACTTTGGCAGGAGCACAACATGTATTAATGAGAGAGTCCTGCTTACTGGAACCTAACAAGAGATACAAGGGAAGCTTTATATCCCACAGACATTGTCTTAGTCATTCCTTGTGTGAGGCGTTCCAACATTTTCCTCCCCCTTAAGTTTTCTCTGCTTTAATAACTTAAGTGTAATTGCTTTTGTGCAGATTATGTGACTATAGTGCATATACTGTATGTATTGTATATTACACTGTCTGGAAGGGGTATGTACTAACAGTACACACTGAGGGACTGGCAGGCCATCAGAGCAGTACTGGCAGCACTCCTATCAGGGGGCCTGATCAGATTTAACCACTTCCTGACAGCCAGTCATAATAATGTGGCTCTTTTTATTCCTCTTTGCCTTCCAACAGATAAAATGTTTTTAATTTTTTCTTATCTAAATAGACAAATGAGGGAAGAATAAATAGATATCCGCACCAGTCTTGTGGTATAAAAAGTAGAAATTTTAATCCGATCAATAAAAAAAAAAATATACAAAAAAATCGGTCTTAGACAAACAGAGCATGCGAAGACAGAGTGACCTAACCAACGCGTTTTGAACCAAGGGTGACCTGTCCGAAAAGTGGCGTATCTATGCCAGTTTTAGGCGCATTAAATCAGTGTAAAGTGCGCCCGAAAGTCTGATACTTTCTAAAAACTGGCGTCATTAATACCTTAATGCACTTAAAAAGGCGCATTGAGCCGAAAAAGGCGCATCGCATCAAAAAAGGCGCAACTCACGGCACATAGCATATCATTGATAGTATATGTAATGCACCTATCGCGGCGCATTGCCTGACGGAGGCGCATAACATATGTAATGTACCTCAATAGGCACAGTGCACCATATTTAGGCGCATTATAAAGTGTCATGCCCAGCGTATAATGCGCCTAGTTTTGGTGTACGACAGTTCATTTACAACAAGAATATGGCATCAAAAGTAGTTGTGGCGTAAAATAGCCAAAAAAAAACTGACTTTGGCGTGTTGGGACATGTCGCCCTAAGTGTTCATAACCTAGGGGCAAAAAGGTGAGTTTTAGACCTAAACAGGTTCATACATGTGGCCCTTAGTTTAAGAGAGATTCAAGTGCTCTGTAGCAAATAAAGAATGTTGTTACCACCAAGCTTTGGTGCCTAAAGGTGTGACACTATTAAGCGTATTATGGAAATCTTGTTATCAGAAAGAATCTAACATCTTCTTATTAACCAATTTAAGCTGTGACTGTGTCTGGGAACCACCATGAGATGGACTTTTTCAGAGAGCTCTGAGATAGTAAGTCACAGCTTTAAGGGGTTGTCTCACCGTGTGGTTTTACAGAGCTAAAAAGTGATAAAAACTGATCAATGCATCATATGAACCCCATAATGGTATCAATAAAAACATCAACTCATCCCTAAAAAAAAACTTTAATTAGCTCCAAACACAGAAGAGTAAAAAAATGTATGGCTATGAGTCTGTGACGACATAAAAATGCAATTTTTTAACAAACACATTTTTATTGTGTAAAAGTAATAAAACATAAAAAACTATATAAAATTTATATTATTGTAATTGCACCGACCCCCATAGTAAAGATATCCTGTCAATTATGCCACACGGCGAATGCTGTAAAAATGAAGCCCAAAAAACAATTGTGAAACTGCATATCGCCCCTCCCCATTTTCATGGCCCAGTGCTAAAAAACTGTGGTACTCCAGTGCTCCCAAAATGTACAATACACCCTTGAATAAGATCCTATGAGGGGTGTTGAATTCAAAATGGGGCGATTTCTCGAAGGTTTCACCTGTTGCGGTTCTCTGGGGACTTTGTAAATGCGACGTGGCCCCACCAAAATCTACTTTCCAAAAGCCAAATAGCGCTCCCTCCCTCGTACGCCCTGTCATGCGCCCAAACGGCAGTTTACACCCATCTATATGATATTGCCGAACTTGGAAGAACTTGTGTAGCAAAATTTAGGGGGCTTTTTTTCCAGGATTTCTTAAAAAATTAACCATTTTTATCTAAATTTGCAGATTATTGAAAAAAAATAATTCATTTTCACAGCCTAACGCTAAAATAATTTCTGAAAGATCCGTGGGGTCGATATACCCACTACAGCCCTGGATATATTCTTTAAGGGCTGTAGTTTCCAATATGGGGTCTATTTAGGGGTGTTAAGTTTTAGCACCTTAGGGGGTCTGCAAACCTGGAATGGCGCCTAAAGATAATTGTTATGAAAAGTCCGGTAGGTGCTCCTGCTGTTCTGAGACTTGTGATTGAGCCAAATAGCGCACTAGGGCCACATATAGGATATCTCTAAAAACAGCAGAATCTGGGGAATTTATGTTAAGTTGCATTTACCTGGTCATATCTACCGTGTTCCAGTGAATAATGGATACAAATTTTAAATCTGCAAAAAAGTGAAATTTTGAAATTTCACCTCCGCTTTGCTTTAATTTCTGTGAAATACCTTATAGGTTAACAAACTTCCTGAACACTGTTTTGAATACTTTGAGGGGTGTACTTTCTTAGATGGAGTTATTAATGGAGGTATCTAACAGGCCCCTCAAAGCCAGATCAGAACTGCACTGTTCCCTAAAAAAAAACATTAAAGGGGTTGTCTCGCTACAAAGAATAGCTTTCAAATTGTAGGGAACACTAAATAAAGACATTTTCCAAATATATTGCTTTGTTCCTCTGTTTTCCCTAAGGAGATACAAGTGAATTTATGACCTCCCTGGCTATTTCAGTTCCCTCAGTAACTGACCTGTAAACAATTCTCCCCCTGCTGTTTGTTCACTGAGATAACAGCGAGTGACATCATCACACAGATCCTGGCAGTGTCCTGTGCTGCTCAGCAGTAAAAAGCTTGATTTATGTAAAATAAACAGAACTGTAATTAGGGCTTTTGTTTTGGGGATCAGATAAGAAGTCCTGTTAGTAGTTTGAGAAGCTAATCTGATCTAATTAGCATCTGAAAGCACAGCGGGGACAAAAGCTGTACAAGCATGGAGCTTAAAGCAAATGAGTCAGTCTTAACCAGGAAGTGACAGAGTATTTCATTCATGCATTCTCTGAAACTCTGAAGGGAGACAACTTGTTGTAAATTTTCTTGAAAATGTGAAAAATTACTACTAAGGGAGACATGTATGATCGGGTTTTTCACCCTTTTCTGGCATAAAATGCGCCTAACTGAGCCGGCTACGATGTCTAATGCACCTAATGTATGTGTTGGGTGCATTGTTCGTAAGACTCGACACTTTCTAATGTGCCCAACATGAAGGGGTGTTCTGGGGGCGTCGCACCACACTCGTAATATTAGACACATCTATGAATGTGGTTTAGCAAAACTAGGCACATTACTGCTCGGACAGACAGACCTATCTCAATGTGCTCTGCCTGAGCCTGAGGAGTCGCAGTGGAGCTGGATTTGCTGTTAGGGCAAATATGCCCAATATTTCTCAACTTATATCAGTAGAATAATAAAAAGTAATTTCTGATTATTATCAAACTATATAAAATTAAATTATTTAAATTTAATAAAAAAATGTGATCATATAAAATTACTATAAAAATATCTAATATCCCAAAACTATAAAAATATCTCCTATAAAATGTATTTAAATTTAATAGAATCTGAAACTAATTTTACATTAAATAACCTACTGATGATGATGTTCAGATCTTTAAATGTTTAATATATTAAATTTGAAATGTATCTTTGCTGCTCTCACCCTTTATTCTACATACAGCAAGAGCCAGCATGGCACAGGTATTGCTGGGACCTTTGGTCCTCAAAGCAGGATCAGTACCATAGTTTCTATTCACTGACATGCTATTCTAATGACTTTTATTATTTCCAGCCTATCTATAGCCTTTATACATGTTTGGCGCATTACTAATGCACCTAAGTTCCATAATGCGCCAAACACACAGACGAGGCGCGTCAAACTTTAGACTCCATTTATAATCACACAAAAACCACTTTCATACATTCAGGCGCATTATACACTGAAAGTGAGACTCGACAATTCACTTCGAAGTGACTTCCTTCATATATGTCGCCCAATGTGTCATGAAAAAACATTCTCTGAACCACATGGATAGGTAGAAGTATTAAAAAGTTATTCTCACATAAAGTGACACATGTCAGATTTAAAGAATGGGGCTCTGTCAGGGAGGTCAAAACTGGCTGCGGTGGTAAGGGATTAAATATAATAAACTAAGGTTCATTTACCTTACATCAGTCCCAGAAGTATTTGATCCACAAAGGGTAACGTGCCACGTTTTTCTCTATTACGGATTGTCCTTTGTAGACGGTTTGAAACAAGCAGTTTCCCTTTAAGATGAATCCATGCATATTAGTTCAATGAAACAATGAATTAAGTTACAGCTCGACTCACAAGAGCTTTAATCCACTAATGTAATCAGCAGTGATTGGAAGGAATTGTCAGGCCTTGGTATGACGACATACGGCTACATGTGGGAATCAGATCTAGGGAAGAGAAGGTAATGTGAATCATAAAGCTTTACAAGCAAATCTGTTCTATATGATCTGCAAGTCCAACACTGAAGAAGCCACTGATGAGAGCGATAAAGCTTTGAACATCTGTAATAAAGTCTTGTTAATTGGCATATCAGTGTTGTTTAAAGTGAATGTGTCATCAAAAAAGGCTTATTGTTTACCTCACGTTTTTATGTTAAACACTTTTTTAAGAATTTTTGGTTATTTTTCTTTTAATTTTCCATATCACTTTCAATATTGTTTAATAATTCTTAAGTCCCGCAGTTCTCACTTTGGCCACTAGGCCTAATAACGGTCTGACACGTTCTGTTCTGTAGAGAAAGATTCTCAGTTGTCTGCTCATAATCAGCACAGAGATCGTCAAACTGAAAGGAGACACCAGTGTGAAAAGATAACACAGGATCCACCAGTCACAAGAGGAGATGTCACAGTTCGCCCTTTCCCCTCCCTGCACACTGATTACTTCCCAGGTCACAGAGCAGGACTAGAAAACTCTCCTATAGAAGTCAATGGGACTGAGTCAGTCTTAAGACCAAAGTGAAAACTGCAGGACTTAAGAATTATTAAAAAATATTGAAAGTGATATGGAGAATTAAAAAAAAAATCCTGAAAAATGTGTTTAACATAAAAATGGTACTTAAACAATTAGTCATTTTTTGGTGACACATTCCCTTTAAGCAGAAATGCAAGTAAGGCCCTATTTGCATCACGCTTTGGCCATATGTCACAAACCCCAGTCATCAGGTCAGCGTTTTGGGACTCAGGCCTTTAGTATTTTTACCGTGAAGATCTAGATCTGCTTCATAACTCAAGGTCTCTCGGTGGCCTCTCACTCTCTGTGGAAGCGTGCCAGCTCCAGAGCCACGTTCCCACGCATAGGATAATAGCTCGCTTGACTTTGCAGTGGTTTCTTAACTCACACTCACTTCGCCCTTTAGACAGTTTCCCATTCTGTCCTTCAAGACTCAATGTGCTGTAGTTTTCTGATGGGGTGAGATAGCCTGACCTGGTCCACAGCCGGCTTGTGGCCAAGTGACTCTTTTGTGGGATTACTGGAAACTTCAACAAACTGCTTGCTTAACTTTCCAACTCAGACTTTCTCCAACCATATGACAGACTCCCCTTATAACTGTGTGACCTGCAGTCCCTCACCTCATACTGATTTGCTCCAGACCCAGCCATGAGTGACAGCTCCAGAGCCACGTTCCCACACATAGGATAATAGCTCGCTTGACTTTGCAGTGGTTTCTTAACTCACACTCACTTCGCCCTTTAGACAGTTTTCCGTTCTTTCCTTCACAACTCACTGTGCTGTAGTTTTCTGATGGGATGGGATAGCATGATCTGGTCCACAGCCGGCTTGTGGCTAAGTGACCCTGGAAACTTCAAAAAATTGCTTGCTTAACTTTCCAACTAAGACTTTCTCCAACCATATGACAGCTTCCCCTTATAACTGTGTGACCTGCAGTCCCTCACCTCACAGTGATTTGCTCCAGACCCAGCCATGATTTCTCCCTCTATCACTTTTAAAGCACCCTTTTCCCTGGCTAAGGTGCTTAGTCATGTTAACCAATTAGAAACCTACACCACATGGTACATGTACATATATCAACCTTATCTGTTCATAGGGGTTGGTCTCACTCCTTAAATATCTATATCTCTCTAGGGGCATAACAAGAAGTTAAAGGCCCATAAAAAAATTCCTGTTGCCACCAAGTGACAGGAAACTGAACCAGTAGAGCAGGGTAATCTTCAGAAGCAGACCCTCTAATGTGATGGTCCACTTCTGGGACTTCTGTGGGCTGGTATTTTAGAATGGGAAGGGACCAGTATCAATCGACCTTCCCATTCTGTTAGTATCAGAATGCAACTATTGGTGTTACCTTGGCTGGTTAAGGAAAATAGAACGAACCCATGTCAGTTTTTTTTCCGAAAATGTATTTATTTAATGTACCCTAAGTGGTATCGACCATAGCCACAGCACAATCTTCCGGTGGATGCTGCTCTGTCCCCCAAGAAGATTGTGCATATAAGCTGTGCTTTGTACTCCTCTCTCCTGCCGCTCCCCACCATGGTGTTATGCATCCTAGTGCCAACACAAAATACAACCCCCTTTCTCACCCTATAAACTCCCCACCACCTCCACCTATCACTCCATAGCTCCTTCATCTACACCTATCAACCCCACCACCTCCTCCTAACACCCCATAACTACCTTACATCCACCTATCACTCCTTACACCTCCATCTATCACCTCATAACCTCCCTATTTATCATTTAATATGGAGTTTGTATAAAGATGGGCACAGGTAGGGAAGTGCTGTAAAAATTTGAATTCTAAGATGTTTTTATGGTAAATTTTGCAGGGACAAGTCATGGCCAGAATAAGTCATCATGGAGGATGCAGAAAAAAAGGGAAAGAGAACAATTCCAGTCATAGAAGAAGTCTCCTGTGAGTCCCTAGATGTAACTGCACTGTAATCACTTAATTGTCTGCAGATCCTGTGTACATTGGTAGCTACCACTATATGATCACTGTATGGAGGTAATTTACAGTCTGCAGAGACTGCGTACACTGGTGTTCTACCCCCATTGGTCACTGTATGGAGGTAATATACAGCTGAGAGCCTGTGTAACAATGGTAACTTCCATTATGGTCACTGTATGGAGGTAATATACAGTCTGCAGGCTGTGTCCCCTGGAACTACCTATTTTTGGGAGATGGAGGTAATATACAGTCGCGAGCCCGTGTCCCCCTGGTATCTACCCCTTATGGTATGTATGGTGGTATTTACGCTGCGAGCTGGGTTTCACTGGTGTTACCATATATGGTCACTGTATGAGGTTTAAAA
>JAODAL010057369.1:0-22723 GCA_025379985.1 Phyllomedusa bahiana
GAAACGGCCTGGTTTCCTCTGGGCACGTGATGCTACCAGAGGACCTTGGGGGAAAGAACCCTGCACCATCCCTGCGGTTTTGAAGAGCGTGCGCCGAGCCTGAGAGCCACCGTCACCCCCAGAGACATCCACCCAGCTTACCCATTGAGCTGTCACAGAGATATAGCGGCCTTGGCCGTGCTTACTGGTCCATGTGTCGGTGGTCAGATGGACTTTTCCGGCCACAGATGCAGACAACGCGCTTGAAATTTTAGATGAAACGTGGCTGGCCAGGGCAGGGACGGCT
The DNA here is from genome assembly GCA_025379985.1 of Phyllomedusa bahiana. Taxonomy (NCBI): domain Eukaryota; kingdom Metazoa; phylum Chordata; class Amphibia; order Anura; family Hylidae; genus Phyllomedusa; species Phyllomedusa bahiana. The sequence continues at coordinate 287 of JAODAL010057369.1, forward strand.
TTTCTGGCAAAGAAATGCCTGCTCGCAATCTGGTATTGGGGGCAGGCAAGGGCCATGACGTGGCGGAACCCATCTGTGTCCACCAGACGGAAAGGCAACATTTCCAAGGCCAAAAGCCTGGCAATGCCGACCTAACAAAGAGACCTGCAGTTACTAGAAAAGATGTTTATCCTAATATAAGTTCAGGCTGCCCAATATCCAGGAAATATTTCAATAGAAAACTGTTAATAATAAGCTATTGCAGTGCAATGTCTACACTAAGTCTTGGTGAACTATATCCAGTATTCTTTAAAGAGCTTGTCTGTGTTCGCCCGCGGGACCACCCCCACCGTTACTCCCCCCCCGCTCCGCCCCCCGTGACTTTACAGCGGTAGATGCTCCTTTAAAATTCTCTACCTAACTACATAAAATCTTCAAATCTCTGATCTAACTAAGTTGTAAGGATCACAGCTAACAGTAGAGCTTTCTCTGAGAAGAAATAGAATAATTTCGCTGAGCTGTTTGGACACAGGCAGAGCGCACGTCCTACTGCTCTGAGACGCTGAGAGACACTGATCATGAACAGGAAGGGCTGTTCTATGTAAAACGAGGTCATGTGATTTTTCCAGCCAATCGCAACCATACACATCCCAGTCATGACATTGCACACACATCTCACCCTGCTCTATTCTGTAAGCTGATTTGCTGGCCGCCAAAATGACAGGAAGCGCCGAAAATGGCGCGATATTAATAGATTATGCACAGATTTTAACCTAAATTATCTCGTGATCTAAAAAAATCCGATCAACGTAAATACCGTGCCGATTTCAACTTTGTCGATAATAATCGCTCAACACTAATGCTAAGGCAAAATTTATTTTTTGCCGTTTAAAAAGACCCTTTTTTTACTGACTACAATAGCACAAAAACGTTTAAGTAGCCCTTGGATAAACATTGCACAAAAGAAATGAGCAGCCAAAAATTAACTGGTATTTGGATTGAAAAAACGCTGTTTCTTTAACTGAATACAACAGCAACAACAGGCTTAGATAACCCTTGGATATTCAATGTGCTTCAGAACTGAGCCGATAGCATTAAAATGTATATGCAGCTGAATTGGATGCACACTGGACTTCAACTCCAATAACCCACAAAATCAAAATTAGAACGTAAGAGAAGCAGTCTCTGAGAAAAGCTGTGACACCCCCCAAAAATCGTTGTATAAAAGGTCTTTCTTTTGTGTGAGATCTCTAATACTGGAGCTGCAGCTGCTACAACACGGAAAAGAGAGAAGAGTGTGAACTGCCAGTGTCACGTCCGGACTTATATAGTGCGGTGACATCACAGAATCCCGCCGGTCTCTGATTGGCTTCATCTCTGCACATGTCATTTAGGCTACTCCTTTCTTCCCCTCAGAGTTGTTTGCCCCATGTAACGCCATGTGCTTGCAGCCATTTTATCAATTAAAAACACGCTTCGTTCCCGCGAATCACCCCAAACTTCGACTTTGTTAAGAATCAAAGTTTTCCTGAAATTCTAAACGAATTCCACTTCGTTAGAATCAATTCGCCCACCTCTAGTTATAACGCCATCTCTAAAGCTTTTGGGCTCAAAAGAATCACAGTGAGAGCCATTATCCACAAATGGAGAAAACATGGAGATGTGGTTACCCTCACCAGAATTGGCCAGCTTTCCAAAATTACCTAAGAGCACAAGGACGACTCATCCAAAGGTCACAAAAACCCACAACAATATCCATAGAACTGCAGGCCTCACTTGTTCAAAAATGTCCTGCCTGGCAGAGTTCCAAGACGAAATAGAATGTAAAGGCTTGTCTCACTTTTGTCAGAAAACATCTTGATGATCCCCACTTTTTGGAGAAGATTTTGTGGACTGACGAGACAAAAGTTGAACTTTTTGAAAGTCCCATTGTATCTGGCATAGAAGCAACACAGCATTTCAGAAAAGGAACGTCGTAGCAACCATAAAACATGGTGGTGGTAGTTTGATGGTCTGTGGCTGTTTTGCTGCTTCAGGACCTAAAGGACTTGCTGTGATAAATGGAACCATGAATTCTGCTGTCTACCAACAAATCCTGAAGGAGAATGTCAGGCCATCTGTTCGTAACCTCAAACTGAAACGCTCTTGAAGTGGTCTAGTCAAAGTCCTGATATGATTGAGATGCTGCAGCATGACCTTAAAAAAGTGGTTCATGCTTGGAAACCCTCCAATGTGGGTAAATTACAAGAATTCTGCAAAGATGAGTGACCAAAATTCCTCCAGAGCGTTGTAGAAGACTCATTGGCAGTTATTGTAAATGCTTGATTGCAGTTGTTGCCTTAATAGGAAGAGTCTGCCACTTATCTGACTTACTAATTTTTAGGGTCTAAAGTACATAAAGGAGTGTCTACCTCTCTGCCCCCACCTAATTTGGGGGTCTGCCTACAATATAGAGTGTGTACTTACTAACTGGTGGCAGAAATGGGGGACCTATAATCCTCAAGTGGCACTTTAACTGTTTGAATATAATGTGAATTTATTAGGACACATTTATTTATACATGTTTATTACCAATCACCATGAAAGTATGACATTTTAGTATGGGGTGCAATAAATAGCCTGACTAAGCACACGGTGGCATATAGTGAAATATTGTTTAGCTGCTAAAGCCCAGTTTTACAGTACACTATACTTTTTATGCAGAAAAGTGTCAGAAATTACTATAAAATAAACTGCATAGTGTATGGCTTTGATAAAATGGGCCATCACTCTCAGATTTATGGGTTTCAACTTTTGCCCCACCTCCACTGCAATCAGCTGATTGAAGTGACAACAGTGCTTAAAGGAATTCTGCACCTCATCAAAATATCAAATAAGCAGCTCCCAGGAGTCCACTTACATAAAAAAAAAACTCATTCTCACCGTCCTCTGGGCCCCAGTTCCACCATCCCCTCTCTCTCCAATCTGCTGATTGTTTGCAGCGGTCACATAATTTACATCACTGTTCTGAGTGATGATGTAATTAAGGGCACACGCCATTCAGTAGATGCTGTGGCGATATCCCCATCTAGAAGTTCAAGAATAAAAACAGAAGACCAGAGGGAACCATGGCTTGAACCAGGAACTGATTTTTATTTTTTTTACTTTAAAGGGGCCCTGGAGCTGCTTGTTTGATTTTCTTATGAGCTGGACAACCCCTTTAGGCAAGTGCTGAGAACACTTTGTTGTGTACCTGACATAGCTATTCACTTTTGGCAGTGGCTATGCTTGCTTCTGCATCTTAGTCCAATTTCAGTCAATACGATTGAGCTATAAATATCTGGCACAGCCAATGATAAAAGTAGGGAACTGCCAGTGTCAGACTGGAGTGTCTAAGGCCCACAGGTGAAGTTGATTCTAGGGGCCCACCAGTCGAGGTGTTTCTCGGCCCACCCGTGGAGTTTATTGTAGAGGCCCACCCTACAGCTATTGGAAATGACCGTACTTGCCTCCTATACTTTGCCTCTTGATTTTTACCTCTCTTTCTCTACTTTGTTGCCTCTTCATGTATATGCAGTTAAAAAACATATCCATGTCTGCTATGCTCAGGAGCCCACCAGGGGTTTCCTCTATTCCCCTGTCAGCCAGCCCGAGCCTGGGAACAGCGTCTGGTAAACAATAAACGCAATGGATTTGACATTTGATATTGCAGGCCTTTCCGAAGGATATGCCATCAGTTTTGTAGTCCTGGATAACCCTTCTTAGACTTAATAACTAGAACTTTAAACCTGAGCACAATTGTTTTCACGGCAATTATGCTCCAGTATTTTACATTGGTAAATATGCTTTATTCAGTTGCAAATTAGGTGAAACCAAATGCACAATCTGCCATTCTTGCTGTCATATAGAGAAATAAATCCTTTTTATTAATATTCTATCTTGAAACCCAGGTCTTATTATTATTATTATTATCATCATCAGCAGCACTTCTTATAGTCAAGATCAGCATTTCTACTTTATTCTTTAGGATACATGTTGGTATATATTTCAAAAATTATTCAGAGTGAGATTGTGGAGGTCAGGAATAGTTTAGGTCATGATTTACAATTTTCAGATGGGAAAGCATTTAGTGAATCAAATCCATTATCCTAATTAATCAAAGATTATCAGCATAATGTCATGCATGCATGACTAATTTATTATTTGTGAACTCAGACCAAACTCATCCACATTTACTAATTACATTTCATAACCTGCTGCGTATATGACATTTAGAAAAAAAATGTATGTGCAAAAGGCCATTCTAATAAAATTTATATTGCTAATAGCATTATAAGCCGAACTGATAATAAAGGTGATCTCAGCGCCTGAATTGTGTCTGAATAACTTGTTTTAATTTTGTAAAATGGGGAAAAAAAGTTTTCAAAAGTGTCTTTCCTATGTCTTTAAAGCTATCATTACAGTATCATGATAAATATAATCTGCTTTATGTGACTATAATGTTCTACTAGTAATTTACTGTGATCAGAATTGTATATATCCTAGTAAAATGGCTGCTGATGAATATTCAGAATCAGCATCTGATTGGTTAATCAGCTTACTGAACTGAGCTTCACTGAATCTAGTTGGGGAGAGCATCCCCTGAAGCCTAAAGGGGTTCTCCATTAATTCTACCTTTCCTGATGAAGGGATTTTTTGTTTACATTCATTTTTATTTTTCCGTCTACATAGATATATGTGGGCTTGTGTTTTGCAGGACAAGATGTACTTTTTAACAATTTTTTAACTGTACCATATAATGTATTGTGAAACAAAATATTTTTTTTGTGGGCTGTAATGTAAAAAAAAACAATTGTGCCCTCTTTGGGAGTTTTATTGTTAGAGATACTTAAAATGCAGTCTAAATGATAGCTTTATTCTGGAGGTCGGAATGATATTGGTAATACCAAGATTGCAATGTTTTCTTGATCTTTTAGTACTTTAATCCCTTAGGCCTCGTTCACACGGCTTATTTGGGCACGGATTGGTGCCGTACTCTGCGCCGGATTTGCGCTTCAGTACGGTGCCAATCCGTCCCTGTCATTACGGTAATCCACTGTTCTCTTAGAGAACAGTGGATTCCGTCGCTCCTACCCGCTCGGCGAATCCGCCGGGCGGGGAGAAAGTCACCTGCACATTATTTACGGCATGTACGGGCCGAAAACAATGCTTTGTCTTTGGGGCCGGGAGCGGCACCCCCGCCGCGCTCCGGCCCCGCCCCCATCCCACCCCTTATTCACGGCGAATTTGTGAGCTCAATACGGCTCACAAATCCGTCGGGAATAAGCTGTGTGAACGAGGCCTTAAGGAACAAGCATTTTTTTTCTCCTCGCCTTTCAAGACCCATAACTTTTTTTACTTTTCATCTACGTAGGCGGGCTTTTATTTTGCGGGACAAGATGTATTTTCTAATGGTGTAATTCACTATACCATAGAATACACTGAGAAACCACAAAAAGTGGGTCAAAATGTGAAAAAAAACTTACTTGCACCATGTTTGCAACCACTTTCTGCAACCAATAACTTTTTTGCACTGCCACCTATGCAGGGGTGAATTTTTTGCGGTCTGAAGAGTGCTTTTTATTGGTACCATTTTGAGATAAATGCAACTTTTGTGATCACTTTTATTCCAGTTTTTAAGGGATCTAAGTGCCAGACATGTCCCCCTGCTTAAGCCAGTACATGTCTGGGCCCATCTGAAGTTTGATAGAGAGCATTTATATGATCCAGAAGAGTACTGGGAGAAAGTCAGATGAAACCAAAGTAGAACTGTTTGGTAGAATGCTGAGTTGCATCCAAAGAACACATACCTACTGTGAAGCATGGGGGTGGCAACATCATGCTTTGGGGCTTTTTCTCTGCAAAAAGACCAGGACGACTGATCCGTGTACATAAAAAAAATGAATAGGGCCATGTATCATGAGATTTTGGGTGCAAACCTCCTTCTATCAGCATTGAAGATGAAACGTGGCTGGGTCTTTCAGCATGACAATGATCCCAAGCACACTGCCAGGGCAATGAAGGAGTGCCTTAGTAAGAAGCATTTCAAGGTCCTGGAGTGGCATAGCTAGTCTCAAGTTCTCAACCCCATAGAAAACTTTTGGAGGGAGTTGAAAGTCTGTGCTGCCCAGCGACAGCCCCAAAACATCACTGCTCTAGAGGAGATCTGCATGGAGAAATGGGCCAACATACCAGCAACAGTGTGTGCCAACCTTGTGAAGACTTACAGAAAACGTTTGACCCGTGTCATTGCCAATAAAGGATATATAACAAAGTACTGAGATGAAATTTTGTTATTGACCAAATATTTATAAATATTTATATTTATTTATTTTCCACCATAATTTGCCAATAAATTCTTTCCAAATCAGACTGTGATTTTCTGGATTTTTTTTCTCATTTTGTCTCTCATAGTTGAGGTCTACCTATGATGTCTTTACGGGCCACTTCGTTTTTTTTGTGGGGGAATTTGTACAATTGGGGTCCTAAAACTTTTTTTTTTCCCCACTATAACATGTAATTATCTTCCCCTTGGTGAACTCCATGAAAATGAAACCATCATCCCCCCAAAAAAATAAAAATGGAAATTTTGTTTTTCTTTTAAGTTCCGATCACAAAAAAATACAATTGGTTCTGCACAAAGCAAGCCCTCATGTGGCTATGTCAATGGGAAAAAAAATTGGCTCATGGAAGGCAAAGATGAAAAAACAGAAAGTGTATAGCCAAAAATCGGTGTGTTATTAAGAAGTTGAATCTTCACAGTTATCTCTGCTTCCTCATTGTCTATTTTGCCTACTAAATACAGTATTCTACATTCTCCTTGTGGGGAAATTTAGCTGGGGTAAGAATTAATAGGCAAAAACTGCCTGAAAAGTAGGCAAAATACCAGCTGGATCTCGGCAAGGAGAATTAATTCCTCCCAAGTGGACGTCATAAAAAGTCCCCGGCAGTAGTGGAGCCTTTAGTCAATTTTAAAATTACCCCAAATTTTTTATGCTTTGCTAGAACGCTGTATATTGGATGGAGCCTTCATGTCAGCCATGAGTATTAGTTTAGAACCACATCGAGGATCGGAATCTAAGGAGTCCCATAGTCTTCACCCTTTAACCATTCATACAAGGTATCTGTACTTTACTGCAGGGAATTCCAAGGTTGCTGGCCCTTATGCGGTCACTCATGATAATAGTTGGCATGAAGGCATGGTATCAGAGAGATAGGCAGAGACAAGGTCATGTCACAAGCATAAGGAGTTCTATCATTGATGGGTCACAGGCAGAATGTCAGGACTAACAGAAGGTCAGATACAAACCAATGGTCAAACTGGAAGTCTCTCTCTAAACAGACTAAAGTGCACCAACAAAATGACACAGAAAGAAGAGGAAGATGCACATAAAAAGCCTAAGGTGAAAGATCATTGGCTTTGGGAAAGTTGGGTGGCACGCACTGACCCTTTAAATCATTGGGGATGCACCTCTGCACCTTAACAAACTGGGCGGGAAGGCCATGGGACTGGGAACAAGAGACATGGTTGCGGATACCAACCATAGTGTGACTTGTGACAATGACTCGGAAAGGAAGTGGGATTTTGGGGTTAAAAGTGATTATATTTAAAATTTCAGGTTCCTTCTGGAGTCCTATAATGTAACCCAGTTTGGGTAATACTTCTGTAGTCAGCAGGGTCTATGGAAATAAACCAATCACAAATGTACTTGATGTACAAAATGCATGAAATAATAGTTATTGCTCAAAGGAATACTGTGCATTTTACTTTACTGGATTAAATCAATGGGGGAACCTGATATTACAGACCAAAAGTCCTGATCTAGCTAATAAATAGGACTGTAAGGGTATGTTCACATGGTATACTGCGTCACATACTTCTAAAAACACTGACTGCCGCCTCCCATTGACTTTCACTCTCCCTGGCACATAAACGCCGGGAAGAAGTGACATGTCAATTGTTTTCCTTGCCGAATATTATGCGCCGGGGAAAACATTGGATATTCATAATTCTCAGTGAGAGCTATGACTTAACGTAATTGTGGGGTGCATTTTGGGCTTATTGCATCACAATTAAGCAATGAAATATGCCCCACAATTACGCCATGTGAACATACCCTAAGAGAAAGGTATGAAAATAAATAAATAAATAATTCCATTTGCTCCAGCTTTCTTTTTATAGTTTATTGAAACTTAATATTATCAAGCAGTGTTGGATGCCAGTTTAAACTAATTTCCTTTATGATTTGGGGGGATAAACTAAACATGAATTGAATTTTGCATCATTTGTCAGATAGAGCTTACCTTAGTATTATGAAACAAATAACATGGGCAAAGTACAGCACTGTATAGAAGACTACAGTGCAAATGAGCAAATTATGTAGGACAATCTGTGAAAATAAATGATTTTTATTAAAAACCACAAAATATAGGACTTTGTCACATTGTATGTAATGATCATAATAACCAATCAAAGCCTATGTTTTATTTTTCCATTGTTCTCAAAAATCAATCGGAAATCTGATACTTTCAATTGATATTATAAATGTATAACACAGTTTAGACAACAGCAAACTATAAAAAAAAGTGTATTTTTTATGTCAGAATTATTTACTGATCCATCACAAACATGGCACATTTTGAGGTTTTTCTTTGAAATTTGTTTTCTATATGGTACAAAGCAAATCACATTTCACAATAATGTTGATCTATTTGAAGTCTGACACCCAAATACATTCATTGAACTTCAAAAGCCTCTCCAAACAGTGCTTAAAATGCCATCCTGTACCCAGATAGTCATGTAGCTCAACACAGAGCCAATAAGTAACAACATAATAGTAAACAGCATTAAAAGAGTACCATGTCTAATTGATACTACTAGACTTACTACCAAGTAGTTTTCTAAGATCATCCCCATTATCTAGACATTTGGTCTACGTTAGATGAGGGAATGGACATCTTGGACATTTGGACAAGACCAGTAATCTGGCACTGTCCCAATTAATTTGGCGCATTTGGTTATCATGAATTAGGTGTGACAAACAAAAAGTCAGTAAATACAATTTATGAACACAGGTAACAGTAATCATGAAAACCAAAATAGAAAGGGAAGCTAAAAAAAACAAAACAATTTAATAAAGTAATGTACAGTAATTGAAAATAGTAGCACAAATACAACATAAAATGTAACATACTGTACAAAATATTGTACTTCTGTACTGAGAAAAGCTTGCACTCCTAACTACAGAGAACTTGAGTGACAAAACTGGAATAAAACTACAAAGTAAATGCTGAGACCATAAAATTACAGCAAAAAAGGTCAAGAACTGTAAAGAAGTTTCAGATGAATGTAGCAGAAGAAACATAATTTGCATGGTATAAGTAAGTATAGTAAAAAGTAAAAAGAAATTGTCGAATTAAAAAATAGTTACATTTTGGTAATAAGAAAACCTATAATTAATTTGGATTATACGAACTTTAAAAGAAAAAAAATGTTATGGGATTAGTGATCTACCACATACTATTCTGATTTCAGAATCAACATACAGTACATATTCATTAACATACAGTTTACAGTTACACAGAGTGAAGACAGAGTTTGCTTTATGCTGAAAGTCTGCTACATTCTCAACATTTATCAATGCTATATCTCAATATGCTATATTAATGGACATAATAATGCAAATTATATTTGCATGTAACTTGCATTCATTTTACCTTTGTCTCGGATATTTTGATCTTGAGTGCCATCAGAACATATCACAATGTAAAGGATAATTTTGGAAGCGGCCATATAAACTCATGAACACCATGCTAGTTGATGTGACACACAATAATACACATCTTGGCAGCTTAGTAAGATTGAACTCAGCAAATACTCAGACCATCTGGAAGGATAATCTGTAAAGGAATGGCCTGTTAGTAACTCCTGTCTGCAGAAATATTCTCTACGATGAGTAGAATAAGTAGGAATAATTACTAAGAGTTTTAAAAATTCAGACCAAGCGATCATCATTAAATTTCAGGCCAATTTACAGCATGATCATAGCTATAACAAAGCAATGACTACAGTATTCTGTTCCTGACCACAGAACTCCTAAAATATTTTCATTTAGTAAAAGTTGTTTTATCATATCTGAGTGCGGCACATCTACATTGCCAGACTTTATTAATATAGTAATAATTATTTAGTTATTATATATTTGCACCACTTTTTAGTTTAATTAGTGGTAAAAATTATGGCCCATGGCACTTATGCCACATTTTTAAAAGAAATGTAACAAACAGAATACATAAATATGACACACTCACATCTTCAGGCTCAAAAGGCAGCATAGCCATGGGAAGCCTAAGTTTTCAATACAGTGGGATACAGTAAACCAAAAGCAAATAGGTATAAAAGAATAGTTTATGAAATTGATATAAAACAGATATTTTTATTGTAAATTTAACTACTTTCAAGCCTGCCCCATACATTTTGAGCGCAGCAAGAGAGTCCTTCAAGCGAAATCCAGTACATGTGTGGCACAAAGATGTTGTGGGCTCATAACTGGTGTCTCTACCATCTGCAGCAAGAGCTGGCTGAAAGGTACAGCTAGACTCCTGAAACAAGCTATGATGGGTCCAGTGCAAAAGTTTTCATGAGTGGCCCGTCACAACTGTCTAAACCGGATGTGAAAGAGAAAGATGTTTTATGGGGAAATGGGGAGAGGTGAGTTTTAACTTCCCCCTACCCACTGGGAGGACACCTATATACTGGCCTACTGGGGGTATTTGTATACCTCCCTACTGAGGAGTCACCAATATACTTTCCTACTGGGGCATCTATATCTCTACTTACTGAGGGGTCACCTATATACCTATCTTCTAAGAAGACACTTATATCTACCTAGTTGGGGAACCCATATACCTACCTACTGAAGAGTCACCTACATACGAACCTACTGGGGGCATTTTTATACCTACCTACTGAGGGGTCACCTAACTACAAATGTACTGGGGGACTCTATAACCCTACCTACTGTGAGGTCAACTATATACCTACCTACTGAGTGAGTCTTATATATACCTATCTACTGGGAACATCTATATCTTCACCTACTGAGGGGTTCACCTATATATCTACCTATTAGGGGCACTTATATCCCTACCTACTGAGGGGGCACCCATATACCTATCTCCTGAAGGGGATGTATAAGGTGACCAGAAATTTGGGGAGCGAAAGAGGAATGTGCCCTGCCCCCCCCAAACATGCATAGATCACTCCCTCTTTATATCAAGCCTAGCCTATTTAGCATCTATGAGAGCTAGGAGATGCTGCTAAAGTGTGCCTGAAACTAAACCATTACACTGTAACCAATATTTCCACCATTCAGTGACCATATAGTGATAAATATCAGTGCACACAGGCTCTGCAGACTGAATATTACAACCATATAATGACCGTATTGTGGTAGGTACCGGTCTATGCAGGCTCTGCAGACTATATTTCACCCCCACACAATGAACATATAGTGGTAGATACCAGTGTACACAGGCTCTTCAGACTGCATGTCACTGCCATACACTGACCATGTAGTAGTAGTAGATACCAGTGTACACAGGCTCTGCAGACACATAACTGATTACAGTGCAGTTACATTTAAGGACTCACAGGTGATGTATTTTCTGATATGAGTCGTAGAAGCATAAAAACAGGCAGGAGAATGTGGTGGAAGTTAAAGCATAAAAAATATTTTACTCCAAACTAGGTTTTGTATGGGAGAGTCAATTTCATTAACAAGCTTCTGTTTCCTACAAAGCAGGAACAGCTCTCAGCAATAGAAATAGCTTCCATAAAGTCCCATAATACCCAACCTATATATCTCTGACTGTTAACTTTCATGGAGATTGGATGTTTTTAACCATGTTTTTATGGATTCTTCAATAAAGAATGAACTTTCTACATATTTATGACATCACGTGTGCACGAGTGCTGGATTATTATGGAGTTATGCTTATTTACCATCACATCTCTAGCCGGATGATTTCCTTTGCACCGTACCGGGACAACAAGGAAAGTAGCGGACACCGTGTTACCCGAGGAGTCTGGTGAGCTGTACTCTCATATCTTTTTTCATTACTGAATAATACCGCCACATATCTTTGCCAGATAGTGATTGAATAATACCACCACGTATCACCACGAAGTGACTGAATAATACCACCAATTATCATCACCAAAATAGTGACTGAATAATACCACCATGTATCATCACTAGTGTTGAGCGATTATTATCGACAAAGTTGAAATCGGCACAGTTTTTATGGTGATCGGATTTTTTAGATCATGCGATAATTTAGGTTAAAATCTGGGGCATCATCTAATAAGATCGCGCCTTTTTCGGCGCTTCCTGAAATTTTTGGCGGCCAGCAAATCAGATTACAGAATAGAGCAGGGTGAATGTGTGTGCGAATCATGACTGGATGTGGTATGGTTGCGATTGGCTGGAAAAATCACATGACCGTTTTAAACAAAAGAACAGCGTTTCCTGTTCAGCCTCAGTGTCTCCCAGCGTCTCAGAGCAGAAGGGACGTGCGCTCTGTTTTGTGTCCAAACAGCTCAGCGAAATTATTATATTTCTTCACAGAGAAACCTCTACTATTAGCTGTGTTTCCTTACAATTTATTTAGTTTAGAGATTGGAATGATTTTATATACTTAGGTAGATATTTTTAATGGAGCATCTACTGCTGTAAAGTCCGGGGGGAGCGGAGGGGGGGCCCCCACGGGCAAAACACAACAACTCTATAAAGAATACTGGTATAAAGTTCACCAGACTTAGTGTTTGACATTGCAATAGCTTTATTATTAACGTTTTTCTATTGAAATATTTCCTGGATATTGGGAGCCTGAACTTATAGTATACACATCTTTTCTAGTAACTGCAGGTCTCTTTGTTAGGTGCAAAACTCCACTTTTATTATCAGTATACATTTCAGATAGGGGTTCATTTTCATTTTTGCCCATTCCACCTTTGTTGATATATCCACCTTTTACTTAAATTAGAATCCAGCAGTCAGCACAGGTTTGATAGGTGCCAAAAATACCTTGTAATATCCGAATAAATTTCAGATTACGTGTTTTTTTTACTTTGGCGCACTACAGCTTTGTTCATTGAGCACCTTGCACTTATAATTTTGAATACTGCAAATTTTTTAGTCACCACAGGTGAATTGGTAGGTAAACCCGAAAATACCTTTTATTATCCGAATACATTTTAGATACGTGTTTTTCACTTTGGCGCAGGCCAGGGTTGTTGATAGATCTAAATTTGCAGTTAAATTTGAATACAGCAATTTTTGTAGTCACCACAGGTGAATTGATAGGTGCCAAAAATACCTTTTATTATCCGAAAACATTACAGATACGTGTTTTTTTTCACTTTTTCCCAGTCCAGATTTGTTGATAGAGCCACCTTGCAGTTAAATTTGAATCCAGCAATTTTTGTAGTTACCCAGGGGAAATTTTTTAAAGGTTCCAAAAAAATTCCTTTTATTATCCCAAAAACATTACAGATACGGTTTTTTGACTTTGGTGCCCTACAGCTTTTTCATTGGGACCCTTCACTTAAATTTTGAATACTGCAATTTTTTAGTTCCCCCGGGTAATTGATAGGTGCCAAAAAAAAACCTTTTATTAAACCGAATCATTAAGATATGTTTTTTTTTGCACTTTTGCCCTTTCCCAAATTTTTTGATAGAAACCAACCTTTTTCAGGTTTAAAATTTTAAAACCCGCAATTGTGTAGGTTTTCCACAGGGGGAATTTTAAGGTGGCCCAAAAAATACTTTTAAATTTTCCAATACAAATTTCAGATACGTGGGGTTTTTTTACTTTTTTTCCCCTCCGATTTTTTGATAGAGCCACCTTGCAGTTAAATTTGAAACCACAATTGTGTAGTTACCAAAAGGGGAATTGATTTTTTGCCAAAAAAATACCTTTTTTTTATTTCCCAAAAAATTTCAGATTTCGTGGTTTTTTCACTTTGGGGCAGGGGCCCCTTTGGGTTTACTTGATAGATTTAACCCTTTTCGTTTTATTTTAAACCAGCCCTTTTTTTGTTTTAGGGGTTTGAAATAGCTGGATTTGCCGTTTTTAATTTAAAAGGGCTTTCCAAACCTTTCCCTTAAACCCTTTTTCAAAAATTTTATATTTCTAAAAGGGGGCGAAAATTTAGGTGGTAAGCGAGCAAAGGGGGGGTTTGGGCATGGAGGTAGAGGGGGCGGAGGGGAAAGGTTTCTTCCCTTTTCCCGTGCTGGCGACAACACGCAATTTGGGGGCCCCGGGTTTATCAGTTTTCAAGACCGTCAGGCCCTTCTCGCTGGGTCCCGGGCCCTGGGGAATTTTCAGTAACCGGGAAAAGGGGTCGCCAATCTGTCCCCTTTAGTGGTTAAGCAAACCCGCATCCAGCATTTTTTGTTCCCGCCCCTCCAGTCACGGCCACAAATGTCCCTCATCACTTTACCACATCCGTCCAACATTAAGCTGCCCCAAAAGTAACTCGTTTTACCCACCACTGTGGATTTAAACCTTTTTCTGAAAAGACCCTCTTTGATGGGCAAAAAGGGGGTTGGGGTTTAGAAAAGGGATGTTTTTAAAAAGGGTCAAAAAGGGAAAAAGGGTGATTTTCTCTGCTCTGAAGCCAAGGGTTTCTGATGCCATCCCGAGGAGGAAAAGGAAAACCGGCAAACGGCAAAAATCCCCGGGCGGGCGGGAACGCCTTGCGTCCCTCTTGCTTGAGCCCGGGAGCTCCTGGGGGCAGAATGTCAGGACGACAAGTCAACCCGTGTTGATGATGAAAAAAAATGCAATTTGGGGTCCAACGTGGTTTTTCAGCAGAATTTGCTTTCGAGCGCTTCTTCCCCTGGATGAAGGGGGGGGAAAACGATGGGGTTAAATGGTCCCGTACGGGTTCCGCCTCCAAAAAAGGGGGAGGGCGGGGCGAAGTCCGCTTTATATGATTCCGCCAGCCACATCAGCCGCAAACCCCCGGGTCTTTGCTTATCGCCGTCAAAAAAGGGTTTCCAAGACCTCTCAAGCCGGGCCTTCTTTTACCAAACCCCTGATTCACCCCGCGATGTCATATGCCCCTTTGCCGTAAAAAGATAATAGAGGCCAAAAAACCTTAAAAGGGGGTTAACCACCCCAACTGTTTGTCACATGCAGCGAATGCCCTGAGTTGAAAGGGAGGCAACAAATTGGCCAAAAAAACCAGACCGACCCCCGGGCCCCAACCCGTCCCCCCCTCTGTCTCCGCCTCCCGCCACCCCCCCCGGGTTTCCCCAGCTGCCCCTGTCCCCTCGGGGTTTAGTAAAGGGGGCAAGCCCGCCGCTTCAGCCTCCACCGTCCCCCCCGAAGGGACCACCAGACCCCGTGACCCCTCCTTCCCCCCTCCTTCCGCCAGTTTGGGCGAAACCCGCTTGCCGTTTCAGCGGCCGGGCTTGCAAACCAAGCCTTTCTGTCTTAGGGGTTTGGGGGCAGAAAAAAAACTGTAACCCAAACCATCCAAACCCAAAAGCCTAATGTCGGCCCCTTTCCAGGCCCTTTTTGGGCCCGGGGAAAAGTTGCCTTTCCCGGGCGGGGGGAAAAAGATGGGTTTTTCCCCCACGTCCCTTTGGCCCCATTCCTTCCGCCCAAAAACCGATGCGGGAGGCATTTCTTTGGGTAAAAAGCCGTCCCCGCCCGGCCAACCCCGTTTTAAACTAAAATTTCAAGGCGTTTTTTCTGCATCTGTGGCCGGAAAAAATCCATCTGGGTACCGACACTTTGGGCTATTTAAACACGGCCAAGGCCCCTATATCTCGTGAAGGGTCATGGGTGGTGGGTGGTGTCTCTGGGGGTGACGGTGGCTCCCAGGCTCGGGCGCACCTCTTTTAAAACCGCAGGGGGTTTGGGGGCCAAAGGGGTTTTTTCCCCCAAGGTCCTCTGGTGGCATCACGCCAGAGAAAACCCGGCCGTGTTTTAAAATTAATCTGTCCCCTTTGGGGACCATCCACAAAAACCCGGGAGGGGGCCCCGTGGCGGCTCTCCGCAACGAACAAGCGCTGGGTTGGGGGGCCAAAAAACTTTGTGCCAGGCAAGGGGGTGTGCGATAAAGGGCGAAATTGCTGGCCCCCCTTAAGATCGGGGAGGGTGGAGCACATCCCCTTTCCCGGCACAAAGTCATGAACCCTTTTCGTTTCCGGAAATTTCTAAAGAGGGTAGCCCGGGGCTGGACTGCCCGCTGGGGGAAGGTTCGAAGTCTAAATTCGCACTTCCCCCATTCGCCCCTGCTTCGTCCCGCCTGGGTGCGTTGCAGCGTCAGGGCGGCCTCCCCCTCAACCGTTTCATTTTTTACGTGGCAACACGCCGGAATTCCACCTCCACATCTCCAGCGATTTGTGGGAGGGGGGACAATGCAATTTTTCGTACGAAGTGAAACATGGCTGAAAACAGCGGTGGGACCTCGGGGTGTTGGGCCCCCGAGAGTGGGAGGGGAGGGAAAGGGTCTGGGAAACCTTTTCCCTTTCCCGTTTTGAAGAAACCACCAAAATGGTCAGTTTCGGGCAATGCCCTTGTCAGCATGAGCAAAGTGGGGGTTTTTTTAGTTCTTTGGGAAAGATCGTTAGGACACTCTGAAAAACGGGGCCCCCCAGCGGGCGGGGGAGGAAACGGGGCACAGATTGGGGGGAACGGGCCTTTCCCCTCCCTTCCAAAAAACCCCAAGGCCCGACAGTTTCACAATTTTTATCGGTCCCTTTATTAGGCAGTGGTTCGGGGGTTTAGAGCTAGTGCAAGGGCGCATCAGCTTTTCAGGGTGCATATCTCGGCAAAAGGGGGGGGGGGGGAAAAAGGGGGTGTTTTAAAACTGTGCCGGAGGCAGCGGGGGATGGGGAGGGATTCCTAGCACCGATGTTACCGAGTCCTGCCTTGGAAAGAGGTTTGGGGCCCAATTTGAAGCGGGGAGGAAGATTTAGGAAGATCATTTGGGTATGCCCCCCGACCCCGAGGCTTGGGAAAAACAAGGCCCCCATCCCTTAATTGGTTTTGGGTGCTCCATTTCCTCCAACATTATCCTCACATTAAGGCCCTTCAAAATGAACCAAAAAGTTACTGGGGGGCCACCCTCCGGATCCCCGGTACAAAACCCAAAAAAAAAACACTTCTTCCCCCCCCCCAAAATAGAGAAAAAAGCAGGAAAAAAAGGGAACCCCTTTCTGATTGACATTTTGGGGAAAATTTTTGCGATGCTTCACGTTTTTCCAAATGCCCGGTGGAACCCCCATCAGCGACGTGACGCAGTTTTGAGTGGGCCCAAATTGGCCCTTTGCGGGGGGGCCCGACAGGCAAAAGTGGCCCGGGGGCCTAATGGGTTTACATTGGGGGGAATCTTTGTTTACCCCCTCACCCAACACATGCAATGAGGGGACCCATCCAACCACAGGGGATCAGCTTAAAAATCATGGTGCACGACTATCTGGTCTCAACCGCTTTTTTTGTATGTGTTCCCGGACCCAAAAAAGACCCTTTTGGGGGATCCAAAATGGCGAATGGGCCCCAGTCGTCCCCGGGAGAAAATTTTTCCACACAAACATCTTTAACTCCTCACCTTTCCACATTTTATTCCCCCCCTGGGACAAACCCCCATTTTATTTTTTTTGGGCCCCAAAAGGGAAAAAATGTCCCTCTTGTGCCCCAAACAGTTAAAGTGCCACCAAATAGCTATGGGGCTCGAGTTTGTGTGCCAAGTTTCGTCTTCTTGTGTGTCCTTATATAGAAGGTAAGTAAATCCCCAATATAGTTGGTCGGCACATATCCAAAATTAGGTAGACAGATAGGTAAACTCCCTTCTAGGTAGGTATGTAGTAGGCCACTGGTAGGTGTGGACAGGGCCGCCATCAGAAATTTCAGGGCCCCATACAGCTGAAGCATCAGGGCCCCACTCCACTCCCTTTCAAATCCCGCCACCCCCACCCCACCACCCCCACACAAAAAAGTGACCCCAAAAAAAAAAAAAAAAAAAACAAATACGCAATTACCTTTAAACAGGAAGAAAGATACAGTAAGGTTCACTAAAAGCAGATATATTTTTTATGTATTTAATACCATAAACAGCAGCATTAAAAAGTGTTGGGCAGGTCAGGGGGGAGGCTGGACAGGGCAGGGGGAGGCTGGGCAATACAGGAGGGAGGCTGGGCAGTACAGGAGGGAGGCTGGACAGTACAGGAGGGAGGCTGGGCAGTACAGGGGGAGGCTGGACAGTACAGGGGGAGGCTGGACAGTACAGGAGGGAGGCTGGACAGTACAGGGGGAGGCTGGACAGTACAGGGGGGAGGCTGGACAGTACAGGAGGGAGGCTGGACAGTACAGAGGGGAGGCTGGACAGTACAGGGGGAGGCTGGACAGTACAGGAGGGAGGCTGGACAGTACAGGGGGAGGCTGGACAGTACAGGGGGAGGCTGGACAGTACAGGAGGGAGGCTGGGCAATACAGGAGGGAGGCTGGGCAATACAGGAGGGAGGCTGGACAGTACAGGAGGGAGGCTGGGCAGTACAGGGGAGGCTGGGCAATACAGGAGGGAGGCTGGGCAATACAGGAGGGAGGCTGGACAGTACAGGGGGAGGCTGTATAGTACAGGGGGAAGCTGGACAGTACAGGAGGGAGGCTGGACAGTACAGGGGGAGGCTGGACAGTACAGCGGGAGGCTGGACAGTACAAGAGGGAGGCTGGACAGTACAGGGGGAGGCTGGACAGTACAGGGGGAGGCTGGACAGTACAGGAGGGAGGCTGGACAGTACAGGGGGGAGGCTGGGCAGTACAGGGGGAGGCTGGGCAGTACAGGAGGGAGGCTGGACAGTACAGGAGGGAGGCTGGACAGTACAGGGGGGAGGCTGGACAGTACAGGGGGAGGCTGGGCAGTACAGGAGGGAGGCTGGGCAGTACAGGAGGGAGGCTGGGCAGTACAGGGGGAGGCTGGACAGTACAGGGGGAGGCTGGACAGTACAGGAGGGAGGCTGGACAGTACAGGGGGAGGCTGGACAGTACAGGAGGGAGGCTGGGCAGTACAGGGGGAGGCTGGGCAATACAGGAGGGAGGCTGGACAGTACAGGAGGGAGGCTGGGCAATACAGGAGGGAGGCTGGACAGTACAGGAGGGAGGCTGGGCAATACAGGAGGGAGGCTGGGCAGTACAGGAGGGAGGCTGGGCAATACAGGAGGGAGGCTGGGCAATACAGGAGGGAGGCTGGACAGTACAGGGGGAGGCTGGACAGTACAGGGGGGAGTCTGGGCAGTACAGCGGGAGGCTGGGCAATACAGGAGGGAGGCTGGGCAGTACAGGAGGGAGGCTGGGCAGTACAGGAGGGAGGCTGGACAGTACAGGAGGGAGGCTGGACAGTACAGGGGGGAGGCTGGACAGTACAGGGGGGAGGCTGGGCAGTACAGGAGGGAGGCTGGACAGTACAGGAGGGAGGCTGGGCAGTACAGGAGGGAGGCTGGGCATGGCAGGGGGAGGCTGGGCAGTACAGGGGGAGGCTGGACAGTACAGGAGGGAGGCTGGACAGTACAGAGGGGAGGCTGGACAGTACAGGGGGGAGGCTGGACAGTACAGAGGGGAGGCTGGACAGTACAGGAGGGAGGCTGGACAGTACAGGGGGAGGCTGGACAGTACAGAGGGGAGGCTGGACAGTACATAGGGGAGGCTGGTAGTACAGGGGGAGGCTGGACAGTACAGCGCGAGGCTGGGCAATACAGGAGGGAGGCTGGGCAGTACAGGAGGGAGGCTGGGCAGTACAGGAGGGAGGCTGGGCAGTACAGGAGGGAGGCTGGACAGTACAGGGGGAGGCTGGGCAGTACAGGAGGGAGGCTGGACAGTACAGGGGGAGGCTGGGCAGTACAGGAGGGAGGCTGGGCAATACAGGAGGGAGGCTGGGCATGGCATGGTGGAGGCTGGACAATAGAGGGGGAGGCTGGGCAGTACAGGGGGGAGACTGGAAATACAAGGGGGAGGCTGGGGATGGCAGGGGGGAGGATGGACAATAGAGGGAGAGGCTGAACAGGGCAGTACAGGGGGAGGCTGGGCATGGCTTGGGGGAGCCTGGACAGGGCATTACAGGGGGGAGGCTGGGCAGTACAGGGGGAGGCTGAAAAGTACAAGGGGGAGGCTGGGCATGGCAGGGGGGAGGCTGGACAATAGAGGGGGAGGCTGAAAGGTCAGTACATAGGGGAGGCTGGGCAGTACAGGGGGAGGCTGGAAAGTACAAGGGGGAGGCTGGGCATGGCAGGGGGAGGCTGGACAGGGCAGTACAGGGGGAGGCTGGGCATGGCGGGGGGAGGATGGACAGGGCAGTACAGGGGGAGGCTGGGCATGGCTTGGGGGAGCCTGGACAGGGCAGTACAGGAGGGAGGCTGGGCAGTACAGGGGAGGCTGGAAAGTACAAGGGGGAGGCTGGGCATGGCAGGGGGGAGGCTGGACAATAGGGGGGAGGCTGGACAGGGCAGTACAGAGGGCTGCTCAGGCCTGCGCTGGACTTCACACATACTTCCTCAGTGTGACTGCAGCGGGACCCTCCTCTCTCTGTGCCCCGGCATCAGGCAGCAGTCGGGAGGACATCATCAGTGAGGCTCCGCCCCCACACAGAGAAGGGAGGAGTCCCGGCTCACTACACATTAGAAGCCTGCAGCACAGAAAAGGCTTGAGGGCTGCTGTGCTGGGGAGAGGAGGGGGACGCTGCAGAGAGGGGGCCCGCGCTCCCGGTCACAGCTGCACTTATAGTCACATAGAAGTTTTGCCACTTACTTCCGCTGTGACCGGGCCCTCCTTCTCTGTCTGTCCGTGCCGAGCTGTACTGGCCAGCAGTGATGCAGGACAACTTGAAGCAGTGAAGTCCCGCCCCTCGGGGCGGGGATCACTGATTTAATTAGTCATCCCGGCCTAAGACAGAGGAGGAGGGCCCGGCCCGGTTTCAACGCAGGGGAAGTAAGTGGCAAAACTTCTATGTGACTATAAGTGCAGCTGTGACTGGGAGCGCGGGCCCCCTACCAGCAGCGCCGGCCGGGTAACACAAATGTAGCGTCGGCAGCTGTGCCGTGTACGCTAGACTTTAATGTGAAATGAGGGGGCCTGCTTGCAGCAGGCCCCCTTATTCCACCGGGCCCCGTACAGGAGGACCGGCTGTATCCCCTGTACGGCGGCCCTGGGTGTGGATATAGGCCCCCTGTAGGTAGCTATAAAGGCCTCCTGAAGGTAGATATATAGAGCTTCTGTAGTTAGTTACATAGACCCCCTGTAGGTAGTTAGGTCCCCTGTAGATAAATATATAGTCCCCTGTAGGTAGTTATATAGGTGTTAGTCATGTAAACCCCCTATAGGTAGGTAGATATATAGAGCCCCTGTACATAGGTATAGAGGCCAACTACAGGTAGGTAAACCATCTGCAGGTACATAGAACCCCTGTTGGTAGGTAGTGCCCTATTGGAATATAGGCTCCCTGTAGCTATATAGACCCTCTGTAGATAGGTAGACTCCCTGTAGAGCCCTGATTAGAGAAGCCGCCAAAAGGCCCAGGGTCACTCTTCAGGAGCTGCAGAGATTCACTGTTCAGGTGGGAGAATCTGTCCACAGGACAACTGTATTCCACAAATCTGACCTTTTTGGAAGACTGGCAAGAAGAAAGACGTTTTTGAAAACAAGCCATAAGAAGTTCAATTCGCAATTTGCAAAAAGCTATGTAAGGAAGCACAGCAAGCATGTGGAAGAAGGTGCTCTGGTCAGATGAGACCAAAATGTGAAACGTTATGTATGGAGGAAAGCCAGCGCTGCATATTACCCTGAAGACACTATTCCCACCATGAAGCATGGTGGGGGAAACATCATGCTATCGGGAGGCTTTGCCTCAACAGGGACTGGGAAACTGGACAGAGTTGATGGTAAGATGGATGGAGATAAATACAGGGAAATCCTGAAGGAAAACCTGCTATAGGTTGCAAAAGACTTGAAGATGGGGTGGTGATTTACCTTCCAGCAGGACAGTGGCCCTAAACATACTGTCAAAGCTACAATGGAAGGGTTTGTAATTAAAGCATATTCATGTGTTAAAATGGCCCAGTCAAAGTCCAGACCTAAATCCCTTTTAGAATCTGTGGCATGACTTAAAAATTGCTGTTCACAAATGTTTACCAACCAATCTGCTAGAGCTATTCTGCAAAGAAGAATGGGCAAAAGTTCAAGCCTCTAAATGTACAAAGCTGGTAGAGATATCCCCCAATTTACTGCAGCTGTCATTGCAGCTAAAAGTTCTCCTAAAAAGTACTGACTTTGGGGAGCTGAATACATATACACGCCACAATTTTCAGTTTTTAAATCTGTAAAAATTTGGAAAAGCCCTATCGTCTCGTTAACTTACAAATACTTGTAATTTGT
>JAODAL010057370.1:0-22721 GCA_025379985.1 Phyllomedusa bahiana
TTTCTGGGATAAATTGGTGAAAAACCTAAATTCCTCCCTACAAGGATTAAGCCTTGACCCGTCCAGCTGTTATTCCACAACCTCCCAAACCATTGTAAGAACCTCCCCTCCTAAACATCTTTCTATTAACGAAAAACGATCTCTTCTTTAAAAATGGGTTGGATTCAAAATGTCCCTCAGTCCAAGAAGTGATCTGCTCCGTCAAACACCATCTGGAGATGGATAAACTGACATCATCAGAACCAAAGAGACCCATTCCCTCTAATTCTTTAAAAAATGGGGAGATTTTAAAACAACCTTCTAAACCTCGGATGAGATTAGGAAGTCATGAAGCCCTTCGCTTATATGTCCTGGTATCTTACTTCCCGTCTAGTGGGAAAAACTGATTTAGTGCATTAATATGACCCAAGTGCCAGGTTATAGTTATGGTTTATTTTGGTTTTGTGCTTAATTTTTTTTTTTTTTTTATGGGCTACATTGTACTATTTGCCATTTGCATAGAGTCTCAGCTCTACCTCATAATTGTTTTAAACTCTATTGTCTATATAATTTAGTTGCTGCTTTATATTGTGACTGTCACTTTTTTATTCCTGTGATGAGATAGATCTTTTGAAATGTTTTGCATGTTGTAAGCTGGACATTTCCCTTTTGTTTCTTTTGGGGCCCAAATTTCCCTGTTTATATTAAAACTTAAATAAAAATTATTTTTAAAAAAAAAAAAAAAAAAAGAGCCACCTTAAATTTGGATACAGAAATTTTGTAGTTACTGTTGGTGTATTTCATTGGTGCAAAAACCACTGTTTGTTTATCCTATAACTTTTAAATAACTGTATTGCATGGGGTGCGCCCCATTTTTTTTAAAATAGCCATGTTTAACGCCAATTTTGATAGAAAAGTTTTCTATAACTGTTCTCATTTGTCATTGCTGCAAAAAACGCAATTTCTCATCCGTGTAACTTTTGAATAGTTTTATTGCGCCGGTTTAATCTCAGTTTTTCGCAGATAGCGCACTTGTATGATAGTTTGTTTAAAATATCAATTCCTAGTCCTACTGGCAGCTTAATCCCTGGGACTGAAGGAAAAACCCTGTTGATTTTGTCTTACGGTTCTTCCACCCCGCATTTCACAGGTATTCGATAGAAACAATTCTGTTCTAATCCCTAGTTTGGGTGTTTTAAATTAGAGGGATTTTTAAGAATACCTTGATTTTCCGTCTTTCAATAAGAGACTGTCAAAAACTCTTCCATACCTTTTTAAATTTATATCTTTCTGAACATGGACGAAATGCAGGGGTAAGGAAAAAAGAAGTTAGGCAGGAGTTAGGGTACGGAGAAGGTGCCCCCCCAGTGCTAGCCACAACACGAAAATCAGCGATCGCTTGCAAACCCTAAGCCTCATCGGGGGTCGGGCCTTGAATCTCAGTACGAACAGTTCACCAATCTGTTCATCAGTGTTAATGAACCTTCATCCACAGTCTTACCTCCTCGTCCCTCCTCAGTCCACGTGCCCAATGTCATCATCAGCACCTCCAACATGAAGGCGAAGCAAGCCCAATGTCAACTCGTGTTGGCTGTTGAAATTAGAGGGATTTAAGAATACCTGTGATTTGCCGTCTTTCAATAAGAGACTGTCAAAAACTCTTCCATACCTTTTTAAATTTATATCTTTCTGAACATGGAGCGAAATGCAGGTGGTAAGTGAGCACAGAGAGGTGTAGGACATGGAGATAGAGGTACGAGAAAAGGTGCTCCTCCCAGTGCTGGCCACAACACGCATGTCAGCGTATCGTCGGTTGCAGTACCGTCAGGCCTGTCATAGCTGGGTCAGGGCCCTGTGAATCTCAGTAATGAACAGCGGTGACAATCTGTTCTTCAGTGGTTAATGCAACCTGCATCCAGTAGTCTTACCTCCTCATCCTCCCAGTCACGGCCACAAATGTCATCATCAGCATCCGTCCAACACGAAGCGAAGGCAGCCCAAATGTCAACTCGTGTACCATCACTGTGGATAATCCATTTTCTGAAGAACTCTTTGATGACAAAATGCGGTTGAGGTCAGGAGGAATTTCACAAGATCACGAGGCCAACGAGGATGATTTAGTCTGCTCTGACACCCAATCGCTGATGCCATCAGAGGAGGAGAAGGAAGCTGGTCAATCGGCAACAATCCCAGGCGGTAGGCAACGCCTTTCAGTGCCTGTTGCTTGTAGCCCGCAGCTCCAGGATTTAGAATGTCAGGACGAGGAAGTCACCTGTGTTGATAATGATGATGACCACAATGCAGATCCAACGTAGTCTTTTCAGCAGAATTTGCTTGCGAGCGCTTCATCACTGGACGAGAAGGAAGACGATGGGGTAGTGTCAGTACGTGTCCCACCTCAGAAAGGGAGAGGGCGGTCACACAAGTCCACTGAGATTATTCCGCCAGCCACGATCAGCGGAAACACTGCTCTTTGCTTGTCGCCGTCGAAAAGGTCTGGGACCTCTCAAGCCTGGGCCTTTTTCGAGCACGCCTCTGATTCACCCAGCGATGTCATATGCCGTCTTTGCCATAAACACATCAGTAGAGGGAATAATCTTAGGTGTTTAACCACCACCAACATGTCTAGGCACATGCAGCGAATGCATGAGTTGAAATGGAGGAAACACTTGGCCAAAAAAGGCCACACCGATCCCAGGCTTCCAACCACTGTCACACCCTCTGTCTCCGCCTCCTCCTCCTCTGCCACAACCAAGCGTTCCTCAGCTGCCCATGTCTCTCAGAGTCATGAGCAAGGATCAGCCTCCACTACAGCCTCCACCATCGCCCGAGTACCACCAGCACCACCAGAGACCCATCCTACCCCTTCTCCTTCCACCAGTTTGACCTGCACGCTGTACAGCGGCCCG
Organism: Phyllomedusa bahiana; assembly: GCA_025379985.1. Taxonomy (NCBI): domain Eukaryota; kingdom Metazoa; phylum Chordata; class Amphibia; order Anura; family Hylidae; genus Phyllomedusa; species Phyllomedusa bahiana. The sequence goes on from JAODAL010057370.1 coordinate 2,889, forward strand.
TATAGCAGCCAGTCTTCTGTCTACCAGTTTTGTGAGCAGTATAAACACTTTAACCCAAACCATCCCAAAGCCAAAAGCCTGAATGTCGGCATTGCCAGGCTTTTGGCCTTGGAAGTGTTGACTTTCCGTCTGGAGGATACAGATGGGTTCCGACACGTCATGGCCCTTGCCTGCCCCCAATCTCAGATGCCGAGCTGGCATTTCTTTTCCCGAAAAGCCGTCCCTACCCTGGCCAGGACAGGTATAGTCAATATCCAGTTCAACTCAAATGGTGGTTCAAAGACTACTTTTTCCGACACTTTTTAATCTGTGGGTCATGCAGGTTTGAGGGTCATGCTGTAGTACAGGACAGGTATAGACAATGTCCAGTTCAACTAAAATGGTGGTTCAAAGACTCCTTTTTCCAGCACTTTTTAATCTGTGGGTCATGCGGGTTTTGGGGTCATAGGCTCGCGGTACAGGACAAGAGCATAGGGTCACATGTCCAGTATCAAGATGTAAATGATGATTCAAATAATACTGCCTTCTGGCACTTTCTAATTTGTGGGTCATGCAGGTTTAAGGGTCATGTTGTGGTACAAGACAAGGATAGTGAATAGTCCGTCAGTTTTTTTATGTGACTCTTGTTTGCGTAATTGTCTTGCCTAAGATTTGCACGTATCAATTTACTGTTGGGGAAATGTTAATTGGGAGCTTCTCCAGCACTGTTTGGGTGTAAGAATAAAGGGTGTTGTTCCTCCCCCCATAGACCTTAATGGTCGTCGGCGATAATCTGTTATCGACTATCAGATATTGTCATGATAATTGCCGATATCGACCATCGAATCGATAACGATAGTTGACACAATCGCTCATCACTACTGCTGAGTCAATGAATTGCTGGGAAAGAGTTTAGCTGCATGTCAACTTATGCTCCTAACACACAGGTATAAATATCTGTGTTATGCGCAGACATTTTTGTAGTTTTAAAATGGCAAATTTTTACAAATTTTCATGGCTTTTCGATATTTTCACAAATAACAGGAACTGTATGGACCAAAATATATAAATAACTTGAAGCACAATGTGTAAAGAAAAAACAAACACTGAATCACATGGATAGGTAATAGTTTAAAAAAGTTATTCCTGGGGGGCATGGCTAAGCTTTGAGGACGCATCTCTTTGAGCTTCTCGTTTCCCAGCATAGGAACTGGCCTATTTCCAGTAAATTATGGGGAAAAACACTAAAAACAGAAACTTAAAGCCACCCTACGTTCCGGCTCTGCCCAGGGGGGAGAGAATCCTTCTTCTCCCTTGTAAGGTCACCTAACACTCCTGACACGGTTGAGATGGAGATTCCCCAAGATGGCCCCTGCCTCATGTTGCAGCATCCTGTGGCGCACAGTGGAGTTCCTGCAATCCGCTCACTTTCACCCACATCGAGCTGGGAGATGCAGCAGAGGACTCTGGAGCCTTCCTCATCACCTCAGAAACACAGCAGTGGATCGCTGCCACAGCTGAGCACTCTGACTGGCCAGATCCTCAACCCTGGACACCGTGTGAGTTCAGACCACGCTGAGTCACTGCCTGTCAGCGCAGACAGAGGACAGAAGGAGCCACCAACAGACAGCATGGATCTTCACCCCAGATAACTGTCTGCGGACCCCTCAGCATCTATCACTCTACTGAGCTGCAAATAGAACCCCAGGAGGTCAGAGAGGTATCCCAGGGGCCTAAATCACCTGCACCACCGGTCTCCTACTTCCACATACCATAAAAGGTGGATGATCAATCTCACTCGAACTTCCACTTCCCTTATCTCGCTAAATGAAGTGGTTAACCATCACTTTGCTCAGATCATCTTTTTACAACAGCACCTCAATGACATTGAAAATAGGACCAGACAAAACAGTCTACATATCAGGGGTCTCCCGGAAGTCGATTCCTAATGATGACTTACTAGGCCACCCTACCTCGTCATTGAAATTGATAAAACCCACAGGGCACTGAGACCTCGAAACCCTGAGGACCACAGGCCACAAGACGTGATTTGCAGGATTAATTTCTTTGCGGTAAAAGAGGACATTCGTTTTCAAATTAGGGGGCAAAAAATGTTTGTCTTTCAATATTTTCCAATCAGAATTTTGCAAGACCTGTCCAAACTTACCCTGGCCCAAAAATCAACTCTCAAACTACTCTTGGATACACTAAAGGAGCGGAATATCCCTTCCCACTGGGGCTATTCCTTTTCCCTACATATTTGCCTAGACAACCAAACCCTAACAATTAGATCCCCAAAGAACATTCCTCTTGTTCTACAGTCTATCAACATTAAGGACTAGCGATGAGCGATACTATCGACAAAAGTTGAAATTGGCACGGTTTTTAAGTTTATTGAGGTTTTGCAATTATGCGATTAGTTTTCCGAAATATTTTAAAGATAATTGTTATCATGTCTACAATCACACCATTTTCAGTGCTTCCTGTAATTTTGGCGGCCATTCAATCAGAGAAGAGCATAGTGAGCTGTGTGTACGATGTCATGATTGGGCGGTGTATGGATCTCATTGGCTGCAAAAATCACATGACCTCGTTTTATGTATGTGACTCCATTTCCTGTTGAGCCTCATTCTTCACTGATTTCCCTACGAGCAACACGTCTGACTGCCTGTCCCAATAGTTGTTGTCACAGCTGAGAGGCAGTCTTCTTTAATAAAGAAAACCATCCTTGTAGTTGTGAAGCTTAGGATATAGTTAGATTAGAGAAGTTAAGTTCTGATTTAGTTAGAGAGAGACTCGTAAAGAAATCTATTGCTGGTGCAGCCGAGGGGGTAGGGACGTAAAGGAGGGTGTTTATTGTGTAGCCTAGTCTCTCCTGTCCTGAACTCACATGGAAATAGCAATTTTTTTAACACTTTGTGGCCAGCAGAACTTCCTGAGGTGAAATTGTCCCTTTTGTTTTTGCATTTCTATTGGTGTCCAGTTTTTACCAATAGCCTCCTTGTACGCAAATTGGGTTACAGATATTTAATAGTAACTGCCGTAATCCATAGAACTTTTAAATACTTCTATTTCACTCAGTGCATCTCAGTTTAGGGCTAATTGTGAAATTGTACGCAAATTGGTTAATAGATATTTCATAGTAACTGCCACCTGTTGTCAGTGGTGCCAAAACCTCCATATCTAATCCATATAACTTTTTAATTCCTCTCTTTCACTCAGTGCATCTCAGTTTGGCGCAAATCGTGCACTCATATGATACTTGGTTGAAAACTATCAATTGCTAGTCCTACTGGGCAGTTGTAAATCTCAAGGACTGAAGGAAGAACACTGTTGATTTGGTGTTACGGTTCTTCCACCAGACCGCATTTCACAGGTATTTGATAGAAACAATTCTGTTTCTAATCCTAATTGGCTGTTGGAAATTAGAGGGATTTAAGAATACCTGTGATTTGCCATTTTTGCAGTACAGTTTCTCAATAAGAGACTGTGAAAAACTCTTCCATACCTTTTAAATTTTTATCTTTCTGAACATGGAGCGACCTGCAGGTGGTAAGCACGCAAAGAGGGGGGTAGGACATGGAGGTAGAGGTACGAGAGAAGGTGCTCCTTCCAGTGCTGGTGACAACACGCAAGCCAGCGTATCGTCGGTTGCAGGACCGTCAGGCCTGTCATCGCTGGGTCGGTGCCCTGTGAATCTCAGTAATGAACAGCGTTGCCAATCTGTTCTTCAGTGGTTAATGCAACCTGCATCCAGCAGTTTTACCTCCTCGTCCTCCCAGTCACAGCCACAAATGTGATCATCATCATCATCAGCATCCATCCAACCTGAAGCGAAGGCAGACCAAATGTTAACTCGTGTACCCACCACTGTGGATAATCCATTTTCTGAAGACCTCTTTGATGACACAATGTGGTTGGGGTCAGAAGGCAATTCAAAAGATCAAGAGGCCAAAGAGGATGATTTAGTCTGCTCTGACGCCCAATCACTGATGTCATCAGAGGAGGAGAAGGAAGCCGGTCAGTCGCCACAAATCCCGAGCGGTCGGCAACACCTTGCAGTGCCTGTTGCTTGTAGCCCGCAGCTCCAGGATGTAGAATGTCGGGACATGGAAGTCACTTGTGCTGCTGCTGCTGATGATGATGACATTGCGGATCCAATGTGGTCCTTTCAGCAGAATTTGCTTGTGAGTGCTTCATTACTGGACGAAGAGGAAGATGATGGGGTAGTGTCAGTGAAGGTCCGGCCTCAAAAAGGGAGAGGGCGGTCGTACAAGTCTGCTGAGATTATTCCGCCATCAGCGGAAACACTGCTCCTCGCTTATCGCCGTCGAAAAGGTCCAGGACCTCTCAAGCCTGGGCCTTTTGCGATCAAGCCTCAGATTCACTCAGCGATGTCATATGGCGCATTTGCCATAAACGCATCAGTAGAGGGAAGACTCTTAAGTGTTTAACCACCACCAACATGTCTAGTCACATGCAGCGAATGCATGAGTTGAAACGGAGGGAACACTTGGTAATCTGTGGGTCATGCAGATTTAAGGGTCATGCTGCGGTCCAGGACAGGCATAGTCAATAGTCTGTGAATTTGTTTCTGTGACTCTTGTTGCCTAATTGTCTTGCCTAAGATGTAGCATGTATCTAGTTTACTGTTGTGGATATTAATTGCAGCTTCTCACCTTTTTGGGTGTAAGATTGAAGCTCTTGTTCCTTTCCCATAGACTTTAATAGTCATTGGCGATTATCGGCTATCGACATGATAATTGCTGATATCGACTATTGACTCTATAACAATTGTTGACACAATCACTCATCACTATTAAGGACTTATCTTCTAGAACTCCTCAACGCAAAAGATACCTACAAGATGTTACTTCTTCACCTAATAATTTTCCTCCATGGGAGCAGAGTTCATGTTTCAATGTTAGGTTTTATTGCATTCCACTGGTCTAGCTGCCATTTCTATACAAAACACTTTTCTGTGTAGATCCAGTGGGGATAATCAAGCCCTCTGTAAGAAGAAATCTTTCTTCCTCCCCCATGTTGTGCTGGACATATTTTTTCTTTTGAAAGTGCAGGTTAACCTCTCATCTCTCATTTGCATAACAAGGTCCTCTCCTCTGATTTCTATGCATAACCACCTTCCCATAGTAGGTGGAACTCCTGCTTTGGGTTTACTTAATGCAGCAGGATTTCTGTTTTACATTATCCTTTACTCAAGTCAGGTTTCAGGCTTCTGATGCCTGCTTTTTGGTTTTCTCACTTATCTCTCTTTTTATATTTCTATTCTCTTATGTATGTACTTTACTAATCCTTTTTTTCAGGGCATTTCTCCAGCTTCAACTATGTAATTCTTGGAAGACCTGGATTACATAATGATTCAAGATTCTGCTCTTCCCAGGTTGTAGTCTATCTTCAAACATACTGTGGTTAGATCACACCCCACTTCTTTGCTCGCTGCAGTTACCGGTTCTGAAAGAAACAACGTGGAATTGGAGATTGAATGAATCTCTGCTCTTAGATATCCCATGTGTAACAGACATTAAGAACTCTGTTTCTCAATTTCTGGGACACCACTCCAATGATCCTTCCTCACCCAATAACCAATGGGAAACTCTTAGGCCTCGTTCACACGGCTTATTTCAGAACGTATTTACATCGGATTGCCGATCGTAAATACGTTCTGAAATCAGTTGAAAATCATTTTGCAAATAAGTGCCACTAAAGTGTGGCACGTTTTTGTAACTGATTTCCCACGGATTCACCATCTCCAATCATTAAAGGGTGGTGAATCCGTCCGTAAATAATTGACATGCACATTGTTTTTCCATCCGGATTGCCGTCGTCAATCCGCGGCGCAATCCGCACGGAAATACGCGTCGTGTGAACGACGACCGTATTTCTATTGAAATCAATAGAAAATTGGCTGTGACTTGTTTCTGACTGATTTGCCGATTGATCGTCAATCCGTCGGCAAATACGCGGCGAAATAAGCGTGTGAACGAGGCCTTAAATCTAATCAAAAACAGCTCTCGACTTAATAGAGAAGCAGCTGCCCTTAAAACAGCACTTGCCATAGATTTTTCCCTAGCATTAATAATAATAATAATAATAATAATAATAATCTTTATTTATATAGCGCCAACAAATTCTGCAGCACTTTACAATGTGAGGTATAATTACAGACAAAAGACAGACATTACACAGTGAAAGCTACTTACAGATGAGACACAAGTGTGATGGCCCTGCTCGCGAGAGCTTACAATCTATGAGGTGGTCTGGGTGAGATAACGGGGGAGAAGTGCTGAATTACAATGGCTCAGCCTTGTTTCATAAAAAGGGGTGGTATACATCAAAATTGGGTGAACCTGCCACCGTGACAGTAACATCTATATACATAAAGAGTTGCCTGTGAGTGCCTCTTGTGTAGGGCATGACTGAAATGTGTGTGATAGAAGGAGGGGGTTAGCAATTAGTGGTTTTTTGGAAGAGCCTGCCTAAGAAGATGTATTTTCAGGACACCACTCTTAAACTGCAAGCTAGGGTTTGTGCCCAGAAGGTACGTGGTAGCATGTTCCCATAAATGGTGCAGCACGTGCAAAATCCTTGAAGACGGCATGGGATGTTTGGTATGATTGTGTTGTAGTTTGATGTCCACAGCTGATCGGAGAGAGCGGGCAGGGTGGTAGAAGAGAGAGGGAGTAGATTAGGGAGGAGCGCCGCTGTGGAGAGCGCCTATTGTGAAAGTAATTAGTTTAGCTCTATTCTGTACTGGATGGCAACCAGTTGGCAGTGACTGACACAGGGTAGAGGCATTAGTATAGCGGCTGGAGATAAAGACAAGCCTGGCTTCTGCATTCAGGAACAGATTGGAGAGGGGAGAGATTGCAGAGTGGGAGACTGATAGCAGGGAGTTTACAGTAATCAAGACGAGAATGTAATAAGAGCAACAATGAGGGTTTGAGTGTGTTCGATAGTGGAGAAAAGGAATGGATTCTGGAGATGTTCTTGAGGAGCAGGTGACAATACGGGCAAGGGAATTGATAAAAGGGTTGAAAGACAGATCAAGTCTAGAATAACCCCAAGACAACCGGCCCGCTCTTAGGTGTTATGGTGGTGCCACACACAGAGAATAAATAACAGATGGGGGTTGGTTAGTAAGATGGGGGAAAAAACAAGAAGTGAGGATTTTATTGAGGTTTAATTGGAGATAGAGAGCGGACATGAGTCAAGACAGCTACAGACAGTCACTGATGTTCATTGTAGCAGGGGGGATGAGGTTCTCGGTAAGAGGTGTATAAATTGGGTGTCCAATCAGCATAGAATGTGTACTGAAGCCAAATCTACTTGATGGTTTGGCCAAATGGGGCTGTATAGATTGAGAAGAGGAGTGGACCAAGAACTGACCCCTGAGGACCCCAACAGCAAGAGGGAATAGAAGACAGAAGTAAACTGCAAATGAGACACTAAAGGAGCGGTTAAAAAGGTAAGATGAGAACCAGCGAGAGCGTGTCCTGGAGGCGATGGCGCTGAGCATACGAGGAGAAAAATATGGGTGAATCAACAGTGTCAAATGCTGGCCAGAGAGATCCAGCAGAATCAACACGAGTATTTACCCTGAATTTAGCAGTGTGGGAGATCGTTAAGAACTTTTAACTAGAGCATTTCTGTGAGTGTAGTTGCGGAAAACCTGATTGTAGAGGATCGAAAAGAGAGCAGAGACATAACGATAAAGGCGAGAGTAGAACCAAGCGTTCCAGGAGTTAGAGATGAAGGGCAGATTAGATATTGGTCGGTAATTAGCAGCGCAGGATGGGTCCAGAGAGGGCTTTTTTAGTAAAGGGGTTACTAAATGAGATGTTATGCCAGATACTGTAGATTTTGTCTTTGAAGTGAGTGGCCAGGTCTTCAGCACAGAGGTCAGTGAACGTGGCCTGAGCTTTGGGCCTGAGGAGGGAGTGAATGTGTCGAACAGGCGTTTTAGGTTTGTTGTGTAATTTGGAGATGAGGAAGGTGAAATATTTATGTTTGTCGCAGTGGAATGGGCAGTGTTGGTAAGTCCGAGCATGAATATATAGTGGAGTAGAAGTCTGCAGGTACCTTTGACTTTCTCCACAGAAGCTCTGCGCACCTGGAAACATCCACTGCAGATGGTGATTCTGAGGAGAGTGCCTAGGCTGAAAGTGTCTGACGCTGGTGGTGCGTGTTTGAGTGGTGCAACAAGTCAATGTTGGAGAGGCATATCATAATAACATTAACACAGCCAGTTCATGGCAGGAGAGGGAGAATAAATGGGGCAGTGAGGGACTGTAAGGTGTCTGTGAGTTCCTGAGTGTTAATGGGAGTGGATATTTTCTGAATGGATGACGGGCAGGTGGTACCAGAAGGGCCTTAGCGAAATATTGAAAGAAAAAGAGATGAGCTATGATCCAAGAGAGCACAATGAGATTAGTGAGTTAGAAAATTGATGAGAGAAGACAGAAGACCAGCTTCGAAGTGAGTTTCCATCCTTGTGGTGGGAGAAGTCTGTAAACTGCGAGAGGCCCAAGAGAAGAGGTCATGAAAGAAACTGAGAGGCCGAAAGGGATATAGGGGTCATCAATGGGGAATGATGAAAAATCAGCCATGAGAGAGTGGGTATTTCAGTAGATAGGAAAATAAGGGGAGCCCAGGCGGCAAATGATTCCAGAAAACTGGCGGGGAGAGGCAGGGGTCTGTACACAACTGCGACTCTGAAGAAAATGGCCAGAAGAGACTGAGGGTGTGGACCTCAAAGGAAGGGAAAGTGAGTGATGGTACAGAGGAAGGACCTGGTAAGTGCAGTGTGAGAGAGAAGTATGCCAACTCCTCCCCCCGCCTGTTCTCATGTCTGGGGTGGGGTGGTGTAAGCCCACCATAGGTGAGAACGGCAAGGGAAGCGGTGGTCAGAGGCTGGAGCCATGTTTCTTGTGAGAGCTAGGAGGGTTGAGGGAGTGAGAAAGAAACAGTCTGAACACAGTGATTTTGTTGCCAACAGATCTTGCGTTCCACAGAGCACATTTAAAAGGGGCAAAAAAAAGAAGTACAGTGATTACAAGCAGGTTAGAGCGGGTTTCCCTAATGGTAGGCAGCAGGAGGAGGTTGGTGTATGAGCAGTAAAGAAAGGAGGCCGGGTATCGGCATATTCTCCTGCAGAGCGAGAAGCAGAGAATGAAAAGCGACAACAGATGTTAAGTGAGTGTAAAGGATCGGCCTTGTGTGGCGCTTATGCAAGCAGGTGATTTGTGTTTGTTGAAAAAGGTAGAACAGTGTGTGTATTGTATACATTGGTGAGGGATAAGAGAGGCACTGATGTGGATAGAATTGTCAGGGGCTGAACTGTATGGTAAAGTATGAGGAGATGGCTAACAAGGTAGACAGCATAAGTGAGCAATGTAATGAGGTGTGGGGTTATAGATCAGATAATCACAAAAAAGTGTATCCTCCAGGCTCCCCTTAATGCCCATTTCGTCATATTTCTCAAAATACGACATACAATCTATCACTTTCAAATCTAGCAATTTCCAAATCAAGGCACTAATAAAGATCAAACGGATTGAACCTGGCAGTCAGATTGGACCTGAGCTCTCAAAGTATTTTAAAAAACCAGTGTGGTTTTCTGCAGCTCAATAATTAACAATCCTGTTAACTCAGGTGGTCTTTAAATGGTGAATTACAAAATGGCCCTTCACAAAGAACAGATTTCATGTAAGGTTTGGGATCAAATGGCTTGACAAATAAACACAAGGTGATTAATTATTACATGCTGGGATTGCTCACTCTTCCACACAACCGTACCATTCAATATACGATATAAACAGAACAGATATTGCAGAGGGGAGGCATGAAGATGTAGTTCACCACAACGTACCCATTCAAATATCAAATATAATCAAATAAATTGCAGAGGGTTAGCTGAGGGATGTAATTCACACAACGTACCATTCAAATATACAATATAATCAAACAGATATTGCAGAGGCAGTAGCTCACAAGTGCGCTCTATCATCCTTCATACTTCATGAATCAAAGGATGCATGTTTGGAAGTCAAGCACCTTCTAGAAGCTTCATGGGTCTGAAAGATACAAATATATCATAGCAAGTTCTACGAGTTTGGTAACAAAAGTGGACGGATGCTGTCCAGAGCTGTTCATCCTCATTCTACCCCATTATCTAAGATTCCAGAAGCTATTTCTTTCTCAGCACTGGAAAGAGCCTTTTTTCAATACCGGAATTGCATCTAGTTATTCAGGAGGAAAAAGCCCAGATTCCAGGCGGCTGTAACGTTTTTTTCCTAAATCTGTGAAAAACAGCTCCTTTGCCAAAGCTATCGTCCTATTCCATTCTTCATGTTTAACCTCAAATATATATGCTAAATTCATCCAAAGAAGAAGGCTTTAATTCCACTTCTCCCTTCCTTATCCACCGATATCAAGTGGGGATTGGTCCCCGACAGAGAGGTACGTGACACACGCTTAAAACATTGGATTCATTCATCTGACCGCACTCGAAAGATACAGCCTTTATAGTTCTATCACTAGAAAGCCGAGAAGGCATTTGATAGGATTCGTGGCTTTCCTCTCTCCATCAGACCTTCACTCATATAGGGTTCGGTTCTACCTTTTTATGTAAAGTTTATTTTCTCTATAAATTGCCTTCTGTATGCAATAAAGTAAATGGAACTGTCTCTGAACCATCTCAAATGGGATGAGGCAGGGGTGCCGCCTCTGTCCCCAATGTTGTATAACTTAATATGGAAAACAGATAGGCATCTATAAGTCTAATGGCTGATAATAAGGGTAATTGACAATAGAGAACGTGCCTATAAATGCGACTGCTTCTCGCGACGATTTATTAGTACATATCAACAAACAACGCCACATACCCTCCAGGCCTGAAGGCAGAAAATAAAGCATTTCGGCATCTATGTCAAACTTAAAGATAACCTACCTAAATCTGATGCGCTAAAATGTCCAGCCTCCCCTATGCAGATCAAGAACCTTTTGCAAGCTAATTTCCCCATTTAACGCCCTAATCCAGCCACCTCTATTTTTGGGATCCATATTCCCTCAGAGCTCTCAAAACTTTTTTCTGACAACTTCCTCACACATTTGAACCAAATAGTTCAAGATTTAGATGCCGAAATAAAAAAAGATTTCTCATGGTTTGGCAGGATAAACATTCTCAAGTGGTCCATCCTACCAAAATTCCTATATCTCTTCCAAACCATTCCTATACACATCTGGTGACATAATGGAAGGAAGGATTAGACACTGATTCACTTATTTTGTCTTGGTCCCACTCGAAGGCAAAGGATTGCGTATAATACTCTTATTAGACTTACAGTGTGGGTTTTCCAGACTGTAAATTATATTATCTTGTTTCAGCTTATGCCTGCTTATTGGCATGGGCATTGGACTGAGACAAGAAACTGTAGGTTAACCAAGCAATGGATCTTTATCCTTCTTCTCTGCTACCCCTCCCTTGTACCTGGACCCCTTTCACTCAAGGATCTATCCCTTCCTCATTTTGTACAAAACAGACCCTGGAAATACTTCATTCATACTAGTATTCATACAGCCTTATTGACCACAAAGGCCCTTGTGTCCCCGGTTACTGACAACTCAGATTACCCTCCTTCAACTCATTTCTAGGTGCTACAAAGGAAGCCCTCTACATTTTACCATGTGGTTTCTGATGGAACTTTGAAACCTGTTGACGCTATTGTCGATGAGAAGAATGCATTTGCCAGTACTCTCTTTCAATATATTCAACTTTCCCACTTCTTCAACAAAATAAAACCCACACTAAACCTACATAGACCACTCAATGCATGTTAATAGCTTGATCGGACATGCCCCACTCATTATCGCTCATCTACAAATTACTAATCTCTGATCACTCTAAACAATTTCCTCCTTTTTATCAACATTGGTAGAAAGAACTGGGCCTCACCTTTAACCAATCATTAATGAGAAACATGTTTCCAATTGACACACAGAGCGGCAACAGCATCTAGACATCAGGAAACTTGTTACAAGATCCTATCTAGATGGTATATAGTTCCATCTGTACTACACAAAAACGGTTCCCATTGGTCTCAAGTGACTGTTGGAGGTGTGGAGGAGGGGAAGGTACCATGCTACATATCTGGTGGGCATGCCCCCTGATCAAGGGATATTGGACCTCAGTTCTGAAGGTGTTAAAGAGGTTACAGTGGTCTCTATTCCCAATTCCCCTGAGGCATTATTGCTCTTTATGTTAAACATGCCTATCAATAAGTAAAAAAAAAAACTTCTCTTAATCATCTATTTCAGGCTGCCAAAACAATAATATCTAGGAAATATAAGTCGCCAACTCCTCCATCTATTGAGGAGATGTAAGTCGGAGAATATTATTGCAATCCAAATAATGGAAGAATGATATCCCAGACTCTGGTAAAACTTGTTCTATTTGCATCTCTTCACTCAACTAGCACAATCACGAACTGTGGTCATTTAAATAGTTCGACTACCTGAGAGTTTGCTTTTCACTAGAATGGGGAATCCATCCTATCACTTTTTTTGCTGCTTTCGCTCTGGGGCAGTCGCGTCCAAGGATTAGGAGTAAGATATTGATCAGGCCGAAGTTAGTTGTGACCTACTGTTTATGTGTGGTGTTGTTTTTTTTTCTTCTATGTTTCTTTCTTTCCCTTACCCTCCTCTTCGTCCTGTGAGGAATTCATGCTAAAGGTACTTACATAGCCCTAAATTCTTGTCTACACCACTTTTATATCCAACTATGCGATTGTAATAAATCTGATGTGGTACTTGGTTGGTTTCTGGAACTAGCCGAACATTCGTTAACCTTTGTGTTCACATTGGTATTTCTTATATTCTACATAATGATCACACTTCGGTCATTGTTGTATTCTCACTTGTTGATAATATTGTTTACCAATTTAACTTCTTATAACAATTTTGAAAAAATAAAACTTTTTTTTTTAATAAACAATTTTATTGAGACAGCCAGAATAATACAAGTATAGCACAAAGCCACCATAAACGCAGTATGGTGTCAAATTTTACAATATAACAAAAACAACTCAAACCCCCTCCCTCCTCCCAAACCTTTGCTAACAGTTATCCCAAACCATAGTGTACAAATAGCTAATATACTTGTTAATCCCGAAAGAAGAATTGACACCACAATCATTGGTCTCCGTACACCTCTTTATCCCTACTTAATGACCATTCTCAGACCTACATCAGGGCCCTCCAACTTCTAATCCACTTTAAGAGGTCTAAATCCTCAGCAAAAATCCCTGATCATATACCAAGAAGTGTTTTTAATTGGAAGCATGCTTTATTTATTTCTTGCGCATTGAGAAAATTTCAATAAAAATTCTCCACTTTTTGAAAAACTTGTAGTTTGTATTTCTTAATTTATTTTCAACCTCACGCCGCTCCATAAGAAGAAAGTGCTTCACTTTTAAAGAGTAACCATCTGAATAGATGGGAGCTCGAGTTTGATCCAAAGAGCAACAGGCACCTCTTACCCACCAAGAAAAAAATATGTGCAAATAGAGGTACATTCTGTCCCCCTGGATTAATATGGAACAGCATGAGATACGGCAGCACCTCCAGACCTATCTTTAAGCGATTGTTGAGCAGGAATCTCAACTGTTCCCAGAATCTTGCGATTTTGAAACAAGTCCAAATGCCATGATAAAAATTTGGGAAAATTTGCTTGTGAGCACTGAGACAACCACTAATCTGTCGGGTCCTTCGGATGGGGGGATATTGAAGCCATAAATGGTGTGATGTAACAATTTATATTGGGATTCCTGCAAGACTCACATGGGAAATCTTCCTTATCAACTCCCATCCCTCTAGAATCTTAACTGGTTTAAATTCTCATCCTTAAACTTTCCGGCCCAACGAGCAAAAATACTGCCTTTGTTTTCAGTCAAATAAACACCCCCTGAGGGTCCTATATATAACCGTAAGTGAATTTTGTGTGGAGGATGGCTAAAAAAGTGTCGAAATCGTTCACTAAAGGAACTCGTGTTTATAATTTCCCCAAGGTTTTCCCAAGACAACTTGATACTTGCGCCCAAGAACCAACCCTGAGTGATGCTATATTTCTCTTTTTTTTCTGGGAATCAAAAATCTATTTTTTCCCAACCATGAGATAAATGTCGAACTTTGATAGACCCCTCCCCCCTCATCCAGGATCTAAACTCCCACATATTCCTCCCTTGTAAAACTTCAGGATGCCCCCACGGTACATATGCTTGGAACACAAAAATAAAGGCCCAAAACTTTCTCACCGTCTTCCAAGTAGCACCGTATCCTTGATAATTAAGGACTGTCGGAGATGTTTTGGGAAGGCATGAGAACTTAATATGAAGAAATACAATTTAAATTCCACGGAGTTTCCCCAGCCCCTGCTCACATCAATATTTGAAAAGTAATTCGTGTTTTGAAGCCAGTCGATAGCATTCACAAAATACAAGACTAGACTATATCGTCTAACATCTGGAGTCCTAGGCCCCCCTATACCCTTGTAAGCATGAGTGTGTCAAAGTTATACAAATGTCTTCTATAATCAATTAGGCTGTGCACACCATATATTTTGAAAAACGTAAGCATAGGGTGCACACAAAAGGAAATAGCATACATCAATACAAATCTCAGTGGCACACAAAAACGAAGAAAAAAACAAGGTATATAGGAATATTGGAAATGCATTACTGCTAAGGAAAATATGAAAAATCTGGGACTCTTAGTTTACAGTTTTTGATCAAAGATGTATTAAGCTCACCTCCCAATAGCGTCAAGGGATCCAAGTACAGGTGAGTCCCCTAACACAGAACATTTCCCCACTAGGAGTCCATTCAGAAACACATCTCAGATGATAGGAACCTCTACTGAATTAAACCTGCACTAGTTTAAAAGAGGTAGCCGGAGGCAGCAAGCCAATGAGGCTGCCATTCTCAAATAGACTTCAAAAATCAATTAGGCTGTGCACATCCATATTTTTTGAAAAACGAAAGCATAGGTGCACACTCAAAAAGCAAAAGCATACAACTAATACAAATATCAGTGGCACACTAAAAAAGAAGTAAAACATCAAGGATAAAGGAAAATTGGATGCATTACTGCTAAGGAAAATATAAAAACCTGGACTCTTAGTTTACAGTTTTTTATCAAAGATATGTATTAAGCTCACCTCCCAATAGCGTCAAGGGGATCCCAGTACAGTGAGTCCCTAACACTGAACATGTTAAACCTCACTCGGGAAATGAGTTTCGGAAGCAATAACGGCCAACCTATCGGCCAAGAACTTGCTATTTAAATTTTAAAGTCCAGTTAATTTAACTAAATAGGACTATAAAGGCCGGTATGGCCAAATTTTTGTCGGTTTTAGAAGTAACTTTATGTAAGCTGTGTTCATGAGGTTTGGGATTTCCCACCCTGCAATAATCATTAAAAAAAGGTCAAATAGGTGGGTGCAACCTGTTCCTGCAGAATCTTATAAAACTCCCCTTAGGCCGTCTGGCCCAGGAGCTTTATTATTTTTCAATGCCTTGATCGCACTAAGCAATTCAGCTAATGAATCGGGAGTTGAGGGGGGTCACTTTATGATGACAAACGCGGCAATTTAAAATTACGCAGAAACAAGTCAGCGACACTCATTAGTGTCATTTCTGGAATACATCTCTGCAAGCCGGGCAAGTAACCTTGCCGTACCGCAAAAACTTGACTTCCCTAGCTGACAGCTGGATTTTTTCTTTCTTTTCCAACCAGTGCTCATACTGGGCCATGGCGTCCTGCCATGCCTGTTTAGATACGGGGTCCCGTTTATCTAAAAGAACCGTTTTGGCCTCTCTTAATGTCGCGCTATACTTATCCAAGCCATGTCGAATTTCTTTTTTGATATGGGCTACATATGAAATTAGGCGGCCCCTCAGTACTGCCTTCGCTGTGTCACAGAGAAGTTGTGGTTTATCTACATGTTCAGCATTTAAAGATTTAAAATAAATCCACCAGTTTGGCAGCATTACCTGGAAGTCAGAGTTATCCGCCAGAAAGCGTGGTCTGAGCTAATTAATGCTTCATAAATTCTAGCCTTCAATGATACAGATGTTAAGCAAAGATCAATACGAGACCACGCATCATGAATCGGGGAGAAAAAAAGTAAAGTCACACCCCTCTGGGTGTAGGAGTCTCCAAGTATCTATCAGTACTGTCTTTTCCAGAAATCGAGCAAGGACTTGCATATCAGGACCCCTTTTCTTAATATCCCTTGACCTTTTCCTATCCTCTTGACTATTTAAAAACATATTGAAATCTCCCCCTACTATCTTCAAAGATATAGTGTCAACTAGGACCGTATCAGACAGTTTCTTAAAGAACCCGGATTGGTTATCATTTGGGCCATATATATTATAAATGCTAAGAGTCTCTATATGATTTGTAAGGGTCATCTTATGTTCCCTGCCTACATTGTCCCTGGTTTGATCTAGGATCTGGTACTACAACCTCTTACTTAGCAGAGTCATGACCCCCGCTTTAGAGTCCTTGGCGGGCGAACCCAGAACTTCACCAACCCATAGTTTTTTCATTCTAAAGAAATCGGATTCCTCCAAGTGAGTATCTTGAAGCAATGCGATATCCGCCTTTAGACGCTTTAAATGACTGAGAACCATCATGCGCTTATGAGGTGACTGGAGCCCTTTCACGTTCCACGAAATAACTCGCATATTACATTTAGATTAAAAAAGTTAAATGACTGTAGCATAACCCCAACATTCACCCCCAACTTTGAGAACAAAAAAATGCACATCTTAAAATGGTCCATCAACAACAATAGTCAGAGAAACCAAAAAGTTTTTATTTATTATTGAAATAAGAATATTTTTTTACTAATAGAATAAAAAAAGTGATTAGAAAAATAAGTGTTAATACTAATTAAGTGAAAAGGGTAATAAATGTGTAATGTACAAAAAATGTTTGTTGTTATATAAGTGAAATAGTGTTAAAAAGGAGTGAAAAATTAAACTGAACCTACACCAATCAAAGAGTGAAAAAAATTCGCTAGCCCTTGAGTTTAGGGCCTTCGCGCTGCATTCGGTCGCGTCGCATCTGATATAATTAATTGTCCCCATAAATTTATTGTTTTGCATAAAAAGGTTTATTTATTGTTTATTTATGGTTTATATATGAAACACACTTTTTGCACTTTAAAATTTTATCCTTATATTTAAGTAACGGTGTTTGGATATAATACTTTATAAAAACAATATAATCTATATATATCTCACTATGGAATATGAATCTTGGCAGCTATTTGTATTTAAAATGAAATTATTGATAAAAATACCCTTTTGATGTGTGTTAATCCCCATTTCTGTATTTTAAATTTCTCTATGAATTTTTTATATGGGATTTTAAAAAATATTTCTTCAATAAAAAATAAAATTAAATTCTTTTTCATTTTTGGTTTCTCTACTAATTGTAGTTTGAGGGATTTGTACTGAGTTGGTCAGTGGTTAGCTATTTTTTGGTTTTTCTTCTGTATAACATCTTAAACTGGGTAGGATATAAATCCTTCTCCTAAGAACAAAGTGCTATGCGACTTCCTTTTTTCCGCAACACTAGAAACCATAACTCGCCCTCCCAAAACAGTTGTCACTCCCATACACACCCCCGCGCCCTTTTCCTCTGCCTTTTACCAGTTATCCTCGTCATGACACAAACAATATATTTCGTTTTAATTGACACACCCACCCCGTCACCTCTTCCTAGAAGCAAAAAACCCTTGTGTTAAAAAAAAAAACAATATCCTCTTTTATACCTTGAATTAATATTTCCACTGAACTAGGAATTCTTCTTCTCTAAAAATATCTAAACCTCACTATCTAGCCGTCCCAATACCCCCGTAAAGCAAAGCAGAAAGTTAGTAGACAATAGGTTTCTCTATTATTAGGTAAGTTCAAAATTTTGTTTCTTCTCCTTTTTTTGATATTCCCGCGAGATCCATATCTCTCACTCTCTTTTGACACGGTCGTCAACTAATAAACCTGGAGTCCAAGACCTTCCACGCTGCTTTAGGAAAAAAAGGGAGGTCCATCGTTTTGAACACTTTAATGTAGCCGGGGGACATAAGAGAAAACTTTTTTTGAATTAAAAGTTCAGAGCATATTCCTGAAAAAATGCCCGTTTGCTGTGAAAACCCCCCCGCAAAAAAATTAGCAAAAAGCAAGATCCAAATCCAGCAGCTAATCCCAAAAAAACCCTTTCCTGTACGCACCAAATTTCTCCCCTTGTCAAATAACCAAATATTTGCAGAGGGCACCCCGGGTCTTTGTTGAATCTCCTCTCCGTGCCCTAGTTCCCTCTCCTTCTGGACCCCACGTGAGCCTCTCAACCTTCATTTACGAAGATTGACCAAAGCTGAAAAATTTATGAACTTTAAATTTGCGTTAAAAAAAAAAAAATTTTTCCACCTATTTTTTATTTTTTTTTTAGCTTTCACTGTATGTTTATTTATAACACAATTAAAGTTCATAAATTTTCATTTTGGTCAATTTGCATGGACACTTAATTAAGGGGAAGGGAAACCAAATATAGACCCAAGCATAGGCGCACAAAATTTTTTGGATATCGGGACTTATATAAAAAAATACTTTTTAGAAGGTTTCCCAAAAATGCGGGATTTCTTTTCACATAATTCAAAAGGGCAGCAGGGGTAAGATCTCGGGGACGCCAATTAGTTTGAGAAAATCCTCCGCGATTATCCTTCGGGCGTCAACTTTTCACATAGTCCCATTATCTTTGGAAAATTCCTTGCATTTCGAACTGGAGACTTTCAATACTTTTTTCTTTGGTGAGAATCTTTCTTCAGCATCATCAGTCTTTCTCGTGTTTGGGTACTCCCCTGAACCCTTTTTTAAAAATTGAGAAATGGTGTTAGTAAAGGGAGGCTTAAAGGCCCCCAGAATATAACCTTAGCCACTTCCTTATTTCTTTGGGGCAAGATAGCAAATATGAACGTAATGTTTTCTGATTCTGGCTGAAGTGAGTCTGGAGGGGGCAGAGGTCTCCAGAGTGGCAGCAGATGGGATAGTTCCCCTTTTTGGTTTTTAAGGGGTCCTTTTGGGTTTTTTTAACCCCAAAAATAAAGAAAAAAGTGGAAAAGAAAGGGGAAAAAAAAGTTGAAAAAGGAAAAATTGAAAAAATGGTTTGGGAAAAGAAAAGAAATAGGGAAAAAGGGAAAACAAAAAGAATAAGAAAAAAAGAAGGGAAATTTTTTTAAAAGAAAAAAAACCTTGGGGGAAGGGGAAAAGGGGGGAAAAAAGGGGAAAAAAAGGACAAACCAAAAGGGGAAGGGGAAAAAGGGGAGAAGAAAATGGGAAAGCCCATAAAAAAAAAAATAAGGAGAAAGGGTTTTTGGGGGAAAAAAGGGGGGAAAGAGGAAGGGGGAAAAAAGGGGGAAAAAAAAAAGGGGGACCCCCCTTGGAAAAAGCGGAAAAAAAGGAGAAAAAAGGGGGACAGGGGGCCCCGTGAAAGAGGAAAAACCCCTAAAAAGGGAAAAAATTAAAAAAAAAATTTAAAAAAAAATTTCCTGGGGGAAAAAGAAAAAAAAACAAAAAAAAAAAAAAAACACCAAAAGAAAAAAAACCAAAAGGGAAAGAAAAGGGGGGGAGGGGAAAAAAAAAAGAAGGAAAAAAAAAAAAAAACCCCCAGAAAAGGAGAAAGAAAAGAAAAAAGGTAAAAAAAAAAATTAAAAAAAAAGGGCCCCCCCGGGGGGGTTTTTTTTTTTTAAAAAAGTGTTTAAAAAAAAAGGGC
>JAODAL010057371.1:0-22720 GCA_025379985.1 Phyllomedusa bahiana
TGGCCCCCCTAAACTGTTTGCCGCCCAAATGTCATTGTGCCCGCCTGCCTCATTCTGCTCCGCCGGCCTCCACACGTGTGATTGGCCACCTGGGCCTAATACTGTTTTTTCGCCTCCAAATGTCTTTGTCCATCCCTGATTTTATATGCTCCCTCCGTGACCTCCACACTGTGTTTTGTGCCACTCTGTGGTAATATGTTTTGCCCCCTCCAAATGTCATTGTCCCTGCCCTGTTTAAATGCTCCCGCCGTGACCCCGCTCTCAGTCATTGTGCCATCTGTGGTTTCCCGTGTTTTGCCACTCCAGAATGCATTGTGCCATGCCTGACCTCTCCCTTTTGGCGCCCCCGTACCCCCACACTCTTTTCACTAATGTTGCCACCTGAGCTCTCAGTTTTTTTTTCAGCTTTGTGGCATTTTTATTAGGCTAATTCCCCGCTTAGTTTTTTGGTCAGTTTTGCCCTCTTAAGTGCCCAGGGAATTTTTTATGTGAAGCGATTAAGAGCGGCGGCAGTCATTGCTTGTCATACAAAAACAAAACTTGTATAAGACCAAACGTTAGGGTTTCCCTGCGCCCCAGTGTGGGTGCGGAACCCCCCAACGCCGAGCACCCCCTCTCCCCCCGGTGCCCGGCCCCGGCTGGGGCCCCGGGGGAACCCCGGATTCTGGGGCCATTCCCCTTCCCCCCCCTTGTCCCCGTCCTGGCGCGCCCCCTTGCTGCCCGGGGGTGCCGCAGCCCTTAGTGGCGGGGGCGGCACTGCCGGAGATTTAAAGGGACGGGGCCCGGTGATGTTTTTTCCCGGAAAGCCCTATTTTGCCCTGCCTCCCCCCCGCCCCTTTTGCCGAATCGTAGTCCCTTGTCCCGGGGAGAGGAAGCGTTCCAAAAGTGTCTTGTTCCATTTACTGTGTACCGTCCCTTTCTGCCTCCGCCCTTGACCACAAACCATTGCGCCTGCCCCCGACCTTTCCCGCCCCCGATACGACCCTGCTTCAGATTTTGTCCCACCCAAATGGTGCCCCCGCAAGCAAGTCACGTAGGGTAGCGATGGTAGTAATCCCCCGCAGCAAGTCCACCCCGCTTTGGGGGGGGCTGGTGAAAACCGGGACCCTTACTTAGATTCCTTTTCCCCTGGAAAGGTTAGTCATCGTTGTGGTTCCAGGGATATAATCCTAACGTTCGATTGGCCCAGGGTCCACCAAGGTGCCTCTGAGCGTCCCCGACTCACTCCACGGGCTCAGCAATTAAACAGATCGCGCGCAAGGCAACATGAACCAAATTTGACTCTATGATGCGCAGCCCCTGGACACAAAGAGCAACAAAGGCGGGCCGTGGTAAGCAGCAGCAGTCGTTCCGGGGGAATCCGCCCCCCCAAAAACCCCCCTTGCCCATCCGCGGTTTGAGGGGATCAAAGGCCTCGGGGGGTTCATCCCCCAGTGTGCTCTACGGGGAAATTATGGCTGGTCGTTCCCCGTCAAAGGGGCCAAAGGTGGCCTTTCGTGGTCAGTTCCTACCCGGGAAACCCTGGTTTGGGGAACCCCCACTTTGGGCCCGAGGCGATCCTATCAAGCTGTTTGGGCCCAATTCTTGGGGATTGCGGAGTCTTCGGGGACCTCCCCGGGCCCCCCGTTCGGGAAAAACCCGCTTTATTAACCTACAGCGGGGGGAACTCCGGTTGGGACTAGCGGGCAATTCATTAGTTGATTTGGCGGGGAAATGTGTGCGTTGGTGACGTTAAAAAGGGCCTCTCCGGGCAGATTAAGGAGCCTCGCCACCACTCTCCGACTCTTTAAGTGACTCAAAATTGGAAAACCGCTAGAAATCCTTTTTCGAGAGAGGGAAGGATTCCGCCGGAACCGAACCAGCCAAACATTTGGCTCCCCCGTCTTGGCCAGTGTTTGGTCCCCACTGCCTCCCCCCCACCCACCTTGGAAGAGGCCATGCAAGGGGACATACCCCCGTCCCCGCGAGCTTGCCCGACGGCGGAGGAAAGTTGTGTCTCTACTGCGGCGCCCCGCCCTAGGTGTGAGAAACCCCTTCCCCACGGTCATGGCGTTTGGGGTTATTTCCCAAATTTCCCGGGAACCTCGTTCGAGTGTCCCCCTTTCCGGGCCCGGATAGGGGGGCTTTTGGATGCTTCGTTGGTGACCAAGTATCATTTGGGTGGTAGCCAAAACCCAACCCCTTGGTCATCCCCTCCGTCGTGGTAAACTATTAAAAGCGATTATCCATCCGGATGAACCCGGGGCCCTACAAATAGGAGCCCTGCACGGGGAAAGGATTTTTGTGCCCCCGCTTTTCGGTGTTTTTACTGGGGTTCCCTTTGGTCGCGCACCCCCCCTTTGCGGTTTTGGAAGAGGGTAAAGGTTTTGCGTGGGGCCCGGATGCGGCTGTTGTCTTTCGGCCCCCCGCGGGTGCGCCCAGTCCCCCACGTCCACCCCCAAGCCATCCGGGTTTACCGCAATTACAGGTTAAGACTTTTTTCCGAGAGGGAGCTGGGGACATTCCTCCTCATCGCCCTTTGATTCCCCCATAACTGCCCCCCGGGCCACCTCCCGGGGGGGGGTTTTCCCCCGTTTCCGTCCCCAAAACTGGGTATGTGGCCTATATAGAAAAAATCTACGAAAGGGTTTTTTCATCCGAAAATCTATTTCCCCCGGGGTTGCCGGATTTTTTTTTGTGGAGAAAAAAGGGGATCCTGGGGGCCCGGCATTGACTAGTGGTCAAATAAGTACATCAAAACCCGGTACCTCTCCCCTTTAATCACGGAATTTTGACCGTCCCGGGGGGCCAAAGGGTCTTTTCCAAAATTTGGACTTGGGGGGGGCATTAATTCATGGGATCCGGGGGCGAGGGGGAAAAGCCATCAATCCCGTGATGGGCACTTGAGTATCGGTAATCCCCTTCGGCTTTGAAACGCTCCGGCGTTTTCCCGGGAATTGTAAATGACTTTTCAAGACCTCCTATATGTTGTGTAGTGGTCAACTTGGATACACCTGGTATTTCCCCCCGTTTGGGGATCCCCGTTACTTGGCCCGGGGTCCTGGCCCCCTGCCAAAACATCTATAGTAAACTGGAAAAGGCCTATTTACCGACCAGCCCCCGTTTTGGATACAAAATCTCTGATATGGGTCTGCGGAGGGACCCCACAAACTCTCCCCGTCCTAAAAGGGCCCCGACCTGTTGGCCGGCGGGCGATACAACGTTTCCTGGGTCTCGCAAAAATTTTCTACCCGGGGAAATTACCCCCATTTTCGGGCTTGGGGGCACCAAATTTTGGCCCTTACTAAAAAACATGCCAACCCAAACGTGGCCCCGGCCGCCGAGGAAGCCTTTTTTCCCAAATTGAAGGCAGCATTGCCCCCGCACCGGTGTTATCCGGCCAGACGGAAAACCCTTCTTTGGAAGTGGACGCCCCTTTTCCTTTGGAGCGGAGCACGCTCACCAAAAAGGGGCCCAAGGGCAAGCTCGGCCCTGCGGGTTTTTTCCCGGACCCTCACCAGCAGAGAAGAAATATACCCTCGGGGATCGGGAAAATTTTTTGCCCTTAAACTTTCCCCGAAGAATGGCGCCCCCTCTGGAGGGTGTCGTTCCCCCTGAATTCTTTACTGACCCCAAAAACCTCCTTCCCCCAGACACACAACGTCTGAAACTTTGTCAACGAGATGGTCTTGTCTTTGCCCGTTTCAATACTCACACTTCCGACGGCAGAAAAAAACCTCAAGGCGATGCTTTTCCCGTGCCCCCCGATGTTAAAGGGGGAGGGAAAAACGGTCAAAACATATTGACCCCGGGAAGTTGATTTGTGGCTCCCCAACCTCCAAGGGGGACCCCCCGGGAAAACTATGTGCGCCCTCCTCGGTTGGGGTCCGAAATGTGGGCACTGTTCCGCTGCGGACACCTGGGATTCGAAGGTTTTTCGTTATTTCCAGTTTTACTGGGGCCCCGTTTATTTAAAGATGTAAAGGAGTTTTGGGGGGCCTGCACCACCTGTCCCCCATTAATACCTGCCAAAGACGGGGACTACTCCAACCCCTGCCGGGCCTTGCTGTCCTTGGGCCATTTGCCATGGATTCATAATGATTACCCCCTCTGAAGGAATACGGTCATTGGGTGGTCACTGACCCTTTTCCAAAATGGTCTTTTGTTCCCTTGCCGGGCCTTCCCTTTGCGCCCCGGCTCGCCAATTTTTTTTAAACACTTTTCCGCTGCATGGACCCCTTACACAAGTTCGGGCCGGGGGGTCAGTTGTTGAGATTTTGGCGGGCCTCTGTCGTACTGCAAGTGGAATGGACTTCCCTCTGCTACCATCCACAATCCAATGGGGGAAGTGGGAGGGTGAATCGGTCTAGGATTATCTCCCCCCTTTTTTTGCAAAAAAGATGATGGTCCAGTCTACTACTTGGGGAATTTTCGTTTTTAATTCCCTGGACTTGATTCGTGGGGCATCCCCTTCTCATTGTCTTTTTGGGCGGATCCCGCCACCCCTTTCCCCTGCCCTCTGCCTCCCCCGATGTCCCCGTGTGGACAGTCTGGCCGTGACCTACCCCTGTTGGAGGGAGCGGCATCCTTTCTTTGGGGTCGGGCCCATTTGAAATCCCAAACGGAAAAAAAAAGAAGACCCTCTTTTTCCCTTTTTCCCGGGGGGTAAAGGGGTGTGTTGCCCAAATATATCCCTTTTAAAATCCCCGTACAAGCTGGGTCCCCGTTTTTTAGGTCCCCTTTTAAGTCCCGGGGGCATTAACCTGTGGCCCACAAGTCCGGCTCCCCGACCAGCGATCCCAAAATCCTTCCATGTTTCCCACTGAAGCCGGTACTAAAAAATATTTATGCTTTAAATCTTTTTATATTTTTTTTTTCCCCTATACGGAGCTATTTAAGGCTTTTCTTTCAGAATGAAAAATGTTGTTTTTATTTGGGACCACTTGGGGGTTTTTAAAATTTTTTTTTCGTTTTTTATTTGTTAATGTGCGGGAGAAAAAAAAACGATTCTTCATGTTTTTTTTTTTTTTTCGCCCCTATTGACCAGCTGAAAAAAAAGTGGGGCACTTTTTTGGCTAGGTCATGAGCATGCATTGCATCAAATATGTGTTCTTTTTTTTTTTTTGATATTTTTTTTGGGCAAAATGAGTCTAAAAAGGTAAAGGGGGTGTGGTGTTTTTTTTTTTTTTGTGTTTTTGTTTCACCTTTTTTTATTTTTTTCATTGTTTATTCTCACAGTATGTATATCTGCCCACATATGGGGAACTGACTGTTGTATTGTGTTACAATACATAGCAGTTTATAAAAACATACATTATTTTTTCCATAATATATTTTTTTTTTGAAAGTATGACTTAATGATTCAATTGTCTTTTTTTAACATGAGAAGTAATAAATGCTTTGGTATATGAGTATACTGGTTGAAACCAGAAGTTTACATACAGGATATAGAAGACACATATGCATGTTGTTCTCACTAATTGACATGGAAAAACAAAATAAAACCTTAAATGTTTTTGGTTAATTAAGATTACAAAGTTATTTACTATTTGCTAAATGCACAGAATAATATGAGGGAGACAATTTTTTTACTAGCTGCAAAGGTTTTACATTACATTTCATTAGTACTTGGTGCATTGCCACTTATACAGGTTATGACTTCTGTCAATTGGTTTTTGGGATATTCTTCCACAGCTTCATCACAATAGTTGGTAAAGGAATTTTGGCACTTTCTCCTGACAGAACTGGTGTAACTGAGCTTATTTGTAGGTCGCCATTTCTAGCACCTGATTTTCAGCTTTGCCCATTACATTTGCAATTGGATTGAGATCGGGGCTTTGTAATGGCACTCCAAGACATTGACTTGGTTATACTATAAGCCACTTAATAACAGTTTGGCAGTATTCTTAGGGGCATGGTGATGTCTTGTAGATGTTGCTTACAAGTTTTGACACCATGTTCTTCTTTTTTCATGTTTTGCCTTTATTTTTGTCAAGTTGAACCAGTCCCTCATGCACAAAACAAAACCCCACAAATGTTGCTGTCACCTTGGTTTTCGTTTTTTTCACAGATGGGTTGATGTTCTTAGGATTCCAAGCTTCTCCATTTCTTCTCCAAAGTAACAATGGTCATTATGGACAAACAGTTATTTTTTAGTTTTGGCAAGACTTACAGTCATGTCTCCAAAAATGTAGGCTTTGATTCCTGTGTGCATTTGCAAACCATTAATTGACTTTTTATATGTTTTTTTTGGAGTTATGGCTTCTTTTCTGGCAGAGTGGCCCTTTAGGACCATGTTGATACAGTACTCGTTTCACTGTGGATAATGTACAAAATTTACAAGATCCCGCCAGTATTTCACAGGTCTTGTGCTTTTTTGTTCTTGGGTTGAAATGCACATTGTCGGACCAAAGCACATCATCTCCTGTGACCACCTGAACCGTCCTTCCTGAGCGGTATGATGTGGCCTGGACATTCCATCTTGTGTGCACTTGTAATAAGTGTTTGTAATAAAACGATGATTGTGGCACTTCTGGTATATGGAAATTGCCCCTAAAGAGATCCAGGACTTGTGCAAGTCCACAATTCTATTACTAATATCTGGATGATTTCTTTAGAATTTCCCACCTTGGTACACACATGAAGCTGTGTGTTTCTGTTGTGAATTGGATATACTTCCAAAGGTGTGTCTCTAGTTAACTCAGATGTAGCAAATAAACCGATTCAGAAGCTTCAAAGACATGACGATCATCATATAGCTGTCCCAAATTGTTTTTAAGGCATAGTAATCCTTACTATTAAAATTTTCATTTCTCTTTATTCTGGTATATGGCAAATATAAATATTTTTTTGTTAATCTACGTGACCTAAAACGCGGTTAGGTTTATTAATGATTTCATGTTCAGATTACTGATAAAAACTGCATATGTGTATTTTTTATTTTATGGTATGTAAACATTCTGGTTTCAACTGTGTATATACACAATAAAGTACATTATTAATGACACTTATACTCCAACCTGTCGGTGGAGGTCATGATGGGAAGTCAATGTCGTTGAGGCTGGCTTGGTGGGCATATAAGAGATTTGATATAGGCTGTCTTTATTACATATCTCCTCATTGCTGCCATAGGTAATAATGGACATTTTCATCTGAGTTTCTGAAAGCCACAGATAGTGAGTTTTGGCATGTTGCTGGAGAAAAGTGTGTGATGAAGTGGACAATGATGCCATAAAGAACTTGTGTTATGGGAAATGCCAGCGCAACACATGTATTGTGGAAAGGTGAACATCGTTCAAAGGTGACGTGGAACTTATAAACAAATTACAGTGAGTAGTCACCTCAAACTTAAACTCAGGGGGCTAGCAGAATGTGGTCTTACACAGCAGTTAAGCAAAAGTACTGCATATGGGGCTCAAAAGCAGAAGTCGTATTGTTCACTGCACTATATGCATATTAAAGTACATTCCAACAGAAAAAGACTTCAGTTTTCTCACAGCTATGTAATTATAATTGACCTATGTGATAGCAAAGAGTTGTTCTCAGGATAGTCACATTTGATGCTTCTTTAAATAGATGGAGGTTGGTGTGTTATGTCGGAGAAACATCAGAGGACAAAACACCTGCAAACAATGCTGGAAAGAACACAAGTTGGTAAGTAGCGGCAGTGTTATGGTCTGGGGTACATTTTCATAGAATTTCTTTGGACACTCATTTATTGTGGAGGGCCACTTCAACAATTTTAGGTATGAATTCATCCTTGTAGATCACTGGATGAGATTATTGAAGGAACTGTCAAGTTTGGAGGGGAAGCATGTGATTTAGGGTTGTTCACAGCCTAAGGCGTTGGATAGTTGATTACATACACTCTAAGTACTATGGGTATTTAAAGGATGGTAACATCAGGACAACACCTGAAGCATATGTCTAGAGTGGCTAAAAATTGTTCAAGGAACAATGAAGTTGTTGACTGGTGGCTTCACAGTCCACAGCACCTCAATCCAATCGAACATGGTTGGCGGTAGAGTTTAGAAAAAGGAGTATTTTACCAAGTGGAGTTGTCCCAGTAGCTGCACAAACAACATTGGGAACAGGTAGAAGAGACTGGGAGAGCATGGAGCTATAAATTCACGTCGGTTATGAAAGTCAATGGTGGGATTTTACAAATACTAACCAAAGTAATTAAAACTTGAACTATAAAAATTTTTAGGAGAAAACAGTAAAACAATACAGTTTAATATAACAAGAATCTCTGCTTAACTAAGCATAGTTAAATAGTTGCAAGTCAAATTGTTATATGAGTATGCCAAGATAATTGTTACAAAATGATGGTTGCCCTACAAATTCAAAGCTTTAGTGGATGGTGAAATATGAAGTCTGAAAGTCACAAGTTCAAAACATTATTACTAGTGATGAGCGATTGTGTCAGCTATCGTTATTGAGTCAATAGTCGATATCGGCAACTATCATGCCAATTATCCGTATTCGCTGGTAGTTTATCGCTGAGTCCATTAAAGTCTTTGGGAGAGAACCATTTGCTTCTTTCTTACACCAAAAATGGGTGGAACAGTGGAAATTACATCATAACAGGGAAAATGGGTAGTGTTACATCTTATGCAAAGACAATTATGGCTAGGTTCACCACGGTTTAAATGCGTGGGAGTAATTTCGCACCGGCTATTACGCGTTGTGGACGCGGGCGGCGGGCGGGGAGGTGAGTTTGGGTGATGTGAGCGGGGTGGTCCCGTCGTCACTTTCGGGCCAATAGACATAATCACTGCTTGGGGGTATACGACAGCTAGTAAGTGACATGGTCAATATCTACCCGCCGGCGGCTTAGTTACGGGCTGGTGGTGAAGGAGACGTATTCCATTGTTCTATATCGAGAAACTGTGGTATTACCGTAATGAATGGGCCGTTTTCGGCCCGTAATTGGCGCACTTCGGCACGGACATTTTAAGCCGTGTGAACATGGCCTTAGGCAACAAGAGTCACAGAAAAAAACTGACAGACTATTCCCTAACCCCCTTGTCCTGTACCACAGCATGACCCTTAAACCTGCTTGACCCAACAAATTATACAAAGTGCCAGAAGGCAGTATATATGTTGAAACCATCATTTTAGTTGATCTGGACATAGATATTCCCTGTCACTGGGATCGAAAATGTGACTCAATCCTGATGACCCAAGATAGAAGTTGCCGGAAGATAGTTGTCTTTGAACCACCCATTTTAGTTGAACTGGACTTTCGACTATGGCTGTCCAGGACTACGCATGTACCCTTAAATCAGATGACCCCACAGTTAAAAAAATGCGGAAAAAGGAGAGTCTTTGAAACCACACATTTTAGATTGACTGGACATTGGACTTTCCCGGCTCATGGTCCGAACTTGCAGTGTTGATTAACCATGAAGAAGAAAAGATTAGGCGACGCATGTTCATTATGAGTTACACAGGGCATACCAACCCAGCAATGAACAGGCCTGACGGTCCACTGCAACCCGTACAGCATCCGCTGGCTTGCGTGTTGTCGCAAGCACGGAAAGGAGCTCCTTCTTCGTACCCTAACTAAAAGTCCTACTACACTCTTTGCATCGCATTAGCACCTGGCATTTCGACATCCATGTTCAGAAATATAAAAATGTAAATGTATGGAAGTAGTTTTTGAAGAGTCTCTTATTCAAAAGACCGACAAAATCACAAGACTATTCTTTAATCCCAACTAAACTTTCTAACAGCTAACTAGGATTAGAAACAGATATTGTTTCTATAAAATATCTGTGTTATGGTGGTCTCTGGGTGGAAGAAACTACTTACAAATTGTTTATTATGAACAGAGGATTTTGACCTATATCACCTGAAATATTATAATCCCTGTTATAACATGAAATTTTACTAATTTATATAAGATTATACATCCTAATACCCCTTTTTACTACCTCTACTTTACCGTAAATTAGACAGCTCCTATTTACATCGTCAGTGGAGATTTTCGCACCGATTAAAGGGCGGCTCCGCTTTAAATTCGGGACTGAATAATTATCACATGTTAGTGATGTTTCAGCCCCTGAGATTTACAACTGCCCAGTGAACTAGCGTTGATATTTTTCAAAAATATCGTAAAAATTGCAAGTTAGCGCCAAATGAGACTCAGAGTAAAATTTGAAGTAAAAAAAAGTCAAATTGTTTACATGGCGGTTTTTTCCCACCCTGACAAAGGCGTAATTTACTATAAAAATTTTAAAAAAAAATATGCGTTTCAACTGAGAGCTTTGTGCCCAAACAAACGCACGGACTGCATAAAATTATTTAAATGTTAAAAAGGATTAAAAAAAGGCGGGGCCCCCGCACCACTGACAAAAGGGGTTTAATTTTTTTTATAAAAAATGTAAAAACACAATATTTCATAAAACCTAGCTCAATGGGCCAACAAACGCAAAGGAAGCAAAATAAGAGTATTTAAAAAGTTTTCATTTATTTTTTTTTGGCGGGGCTTTTCAAATACTGACAACAGGCGGGAATTTACTATAAAATAAAGTAATAAAACAATATTCCAACTGAGCTCTGTGCCCAAAACGACACAACGGACGGGAATAAAGTATTTAAAGTTATATGGATAAAAATGGCGGGGGTTCGCACCAAATTTTACTACTGCTTTAAATTTTCTATAAAATATGTATAAAAAAAAAATGCGTACAACTCACTCTATGGCGAAACAAATGCACGGACTGCAATAAAGGGGGTTTTTTAAAAAAGTTTAAATAAGGATTAAAAAAGGCGAAACCACCACCCCCTGACTACTGGGACGGCGGGAATTTACTAGGAAATATTTTATAAAAACAATTTGTGCGGGTTTTCCCCAGTTTTTAGGTATTGTTTATTTTTAACTGTTTGATATTTAATTTTCATCCTTTTTTCAATTTCCCTTCTTTATTATGTTTTTGTTGCTGGTTTTTTGGGCCATCTCTGACCAAATTTACAAATTTCTCCCCTTTTTTTTTTCATAAAATTTTTTTCCTAAGGGAGTGTGTTTTTTTTTTTTAGCCTTAGCTGATCACTTTTCCCGTTTTTTTTCATCTTAATGGGGGACTGGAGCACACATCTTTTGGGCAACAGAACATCCCAAATTTTTTGACCAACAAAAATGCAGCAAAAAAAAGAAAACAGCAAAAAACCCAAAAAAACAGAACAGCAAACAACAGCAGCAGTACAGCAACAAACTGCACCAAGGGTTTAACTACACAGAGATAAAAACCCCATTTTTGTACAATGATTTTTTCGTTTTCCAAGGGAATGAACCACATTTTGTTTTTATATCCCCTGTGTTACTATAAACTACTAAGCGAGCCTGGGTTGGTCCTGTCTGCTCCACATTCTGGATACGAAGGTAGGGAAAATTTTTCCCATCACTATCATCTACCACCCGTTATTTCCTTCATTTGCCTCATGTGGGGACAGAATAGCCCAAAAATTTCTTTTAGAGGCCCAAGACATCATTCAGAAATTTTCTTAAGCCCACACCCATTTAAAACTGGGTTTGGGGACAACACATGTGCATACTACCTCACGTTGCTGCGGGGCAAACCCCGATTTTAAAACCCCGGGAATTTACCCCAAGTTACCCCCGGGGAAACTTTTTTCGGTGTCCCAAGGGAAACCGTTTCCTTTCGATTTTTTTACCCCCAAAAACAAAAGTTGGTTTTCCCCCAAAGAGACAGTGCCCCCCTTAAATAAAATGGCCGGAAAAACAGCTTGTGCAAAATTCCCCCCCGTGGGTGAAACACAGCAAAGACAACCTGATACTGATGTTTTTTAAGAGCAGGGGCGAACTCAGGTTTTTAAACAGACCAAGGGTTTTAAAGACCAAAAAAGCTCCTCAAACCGACACTAAAGGTCATTGAAAACTATCACCATATAAAAGATGGCTCTTGGGGATAACCTGGGAAAAGCGATGGGAAAAAGAGTTACCTTCCCTTATTGGGGGCGGGGTTTCATTCCTTTCCCGGGGGAATGGGGGAGGCCGGGGGGGGGGGGGAGGGGGGGGGTTTCAAAGGGGGGGAAAACCCCTTTTTTGTTTCCATTCCGGGGTTTTTGAAATTACCAAACCACCAAACCCCCCAAAAAAAAGATATAAGCCATTGTTTGCAAAGTATATCACCTTCTTAAAAGACTTTAATTTTCCCATGAAACCTTTAAAAAGTGCGAACCAAGGCAGAATAGGGAAAAAGAAAGAGATGTCCAAAGGTTTCCCGAATTTCCAAAGAAAAGCATAACGGGCCCTATCTTTCATCTTCAGGGGGACTTTGATCCCCCACAATCAAAAATCACTAAACATTCGTCACGAACATACAAAAATCTTGCTCAAAAAGCTCAGTCCTGATGACAGATATATTAAAAGGCCCTCCTAGAGGCAGAGGAATCCAAAAATAAGACGTGCCTTTTAGAGAAAAGGAAATAAAGGGAGAAAGAAAATGTGCAAGGGCCCCCCGGGTGAAAGAAACATGCAAAAGGCAGAGGCTGAAAGAGAAAGTGCAGAAGCAGAGGCTCGGGTAAAGGTTCTTCAAATAGAGAAAGGAAAGGAAAATTTGCATTTGCCAAAGTAAAGGTGCTTTGAGCTAGGCCCAAAGAAACCAAGGTCTTGATCCAGTTTGCTTTCCACAGGAAAAGACAATCCATTTATCGGGCCATGACATGTGCTGAAAAGTTATCCCGCAGTGCCCCCCTGTTCCTAATACCTTTCAAGTTGGGCAACCCCGAAAACCCCCAAGCAAACTCTACCTGCATCTCTGGTTTCCACCCACGGGAAAAACCCCCCACAAACAAAGACCATCACCCCCTTGTGCCCCTTTTCCCCGGACAGGTATCACAGGAAAGGGGTTTCAGGTGTTTTTTTTTTTGGGCCCAGTTCCAAAAGCGTGACACGGACATCAGGAAATTCCAGAGGGTAAACCCCCAGCTCAAACCCCGCAGCAACATCATTCTACCCGGAACATCTCACCCTTTCACGCCAGGCAACCCATACACCCAAGGGGTTTCCACGAGTTGACAAGCAACAAGGGGTTAAAAAGCAGATATAACTGTTGTTCGCTAGGACAAAGGTTAGCAAAGGGGGCGTACAAAACCAATTCCCCCTCAAAATTTTTTATGACCGTGCAGGAGAGCTACAAGAGCCTGGGAAAACAACCTTCAAACCGCAATCGCCAACCTTAACCTAACCCCAGAGCAGGGGGCTTGATCTCATGGTCAAATTTCTGGCCCCAGGCTCTACAAATCGCATCAAGAGCCCCCGAACCGTCTATGTGGGACAAGCAAAGCAGGTCTTTTTCCGCTGCCTGGCAGAGACTTGGGAAAGTACCTTTGGGGAGCGCCGAAGCGATAGAGAAACCCCATTCAAGAGACTGCAGAAAATTCCAAAAAATCAATCTCAAGGAAAATCCAAAAAGCTTTAGGGGCTTAATGATCTTCTCATGGAACTGGAACTCGGGTAAAAGAGACCCCCCGGCTGTCTGGGCTTGTATCTGGATACCGCCGATGGGGTTTAATCCCAAAAGTCCCTAAAGCTGCCATTACAGTTTTTCAAAGAAGTTTGGGGGAACCCCATCCCCCAAGATACAAAAACACTGATGTCCCTTTCCCCCCGTTCAATTTTACCCCCTCAAAGGGTTTATCGATGAGCAGGGGCCCCGATGAGAAATGACCCCAGTCTCGACTTCCCCGGAGCTCAACACAAAAACGGTTTCATCTTCAAGGGATGAGGGCGTCACCCCAGAAACACAGAACTTTTTAAGAACAGTTGGGAGTGGGTTTTAAAAAACCAACCTGCCCCACCTCAGTACCCACGGGTAAACACCCCAAAATAAACTGCCAGCAACAAGTCCTTTAACCGTGAATTTTCCCCAATTCATAAAAAAACCTCACTCACTAAACAAATGCAGAGGATTTAAAGGGCCCAAAACCCCTACCGGGGACAAGGAAAATCCCCACAGAGCTAGGGGGATGTTTTCAGATGCTGCGCTTTCATTGGAGCTTTTGGGGTAAGGACTGTTTAAAACCGACATTAAGTGTGGGGGATTTTCACAAACGACAGACATGGCACAGCTATGCACCCAACCCCCCACCCACCCCACGATTTTATCCACTGGGAATGCCCCGTACTCCCACTACAAGCCATGGCGGTTTGGGGCCCCAGAAACAAGCTAAAACTGCCACAGATGTTTCCTCTCATGCTCCGGGTAGGGAAAATTTTGGGGAGGGGCCAAAGGGAAAAAATGTTGTGCCAAATATTCTTATTAAGGTTTACCCAGAGAGACAACCCAAAAAAACCCTAAAAAATATACGCGATCATTGATACCAAAGCAACCGGTCCCCCTTTCTGGACCTAAAATCCCTTTGGGAAACATTTGGGGGCCCACAAAACCCTATACCCTTTAAAAACCTGCTCAGGAGCATAAGACTTGTGGGAAAAAGAGCACAGGATTCATCTTCCTTTTCCTATCAATTTTGGTAAAAAAGAGATACCCTAAACCCAAAACTGATCGACTTTTCGACCATATCCCCCATCACAGAGGGTGAAAATTCCTACCCCAAAGCTGGCATTTTACGAACCACACCCAAGGGGACCTAGCCCCGCGTTATCCCACCACTTTGGGGAATTTACGCCGGAAATTTTAACTCCCGCTTGGCAGAGACAATCTAAGAGTACACAAGGGCTCAACAGTGTAACGGGCCTGACCCAAAGCCCCGTAAACCCCAAAAACTAGATTTGGGATGGGAGTCCCAAAGGGAAAGTAAGCTTGGTCAAACAGGGAAAAGACTCCTTTAAGACTTACGGCCAGGGGGACGGAAAGCACAACTTTCCTCAAGCCGGCCCTCATCACTAAGAGGTGAAAGAGAAACTCCCCAACCCCAAACACTGCCCGACCCTCATTCCCCCCCCCTAAACTGAAATCTGGGGGGATCATTAGGATTCTCACAAATAAGGATGACGATAAAGTTGCCTTTTGTTTAGTAAAGAAAAAAGAATTCCTCAAATTTAAAGGACAGTGAGGTTTTTCTAAGGGGAAACCGATCACTGGGTTTCTCCTTAAACCCCTTTCCGGGGCTTCCCGATTAAGACTCCCAAAAAACCGGGGAAAAACCCCTTTTCCCAAAATTTTAACTCTCTTCAAAACTTTCCCTAAACACAAACCTGAAATAGAAAACACCCTTTACAAATTTAAAGGGGGAGTAATTCTGGAAAAAACCAATGCAAAAAACCCCGGGTCCATCCTTAAAGAAGAAAGAGGAGTGCTGGACTTACCCTCATTTTTTGGGGTATACCCCCCTTCAAAAACCTAATCAAATTAGGGGTTTGTTTGACTCAAGCAACCCGACACAAAAAGGGGTATCTCTTAAAGATGTCCTTCCACAAAGGCCCAATCTGACAAATAACTTTGTTTTTTTTTGAAGAGGTTCTAAAAGAGTCCCGTTGGGGCCCTCACAGGGGAAAATCGAACAGATTTTCCCCTGTTTCATAGTCCGAGAGGACCACAGGGAAATTTTCCCCCAGGTTTTCTGTGGACAAAGGACAAAAGACCCCCACAGGGGGGATGATGGAGTATCCAAAGAGGGTGCACGAAATTTGGGGAAAAGTCCCCTTTACCTGCCCATAGCACTTATGGCCTTTGCGAACCGTAAAAAAAGGGAAGTCTGAGTATGGAAAAAGATGCCAGAGACTTTGTAGAAAAGGACTTTTATGTGGGTGGGGGACTCAAAACATTACCTACCGAAGAAACTGCAACGGAAATTTTCGAAAAAAGGGCTCAAAACATTTTGTACCCAAACTAAACAAAACTACACAAATCCGGGTTTCTAACACCTGGGCCCGTCATGGAAAAGCCTTTTTAAATCAGATGATTTATTTACCCGGGGGTTCAAGGGGGCCCTAAACCTGGGACTGGTAGTCCACCCCTGCAAAAAAAGCTTTGGCCTAAGGTGGGATCTGTCAGCTTACTCCTTTGGCTTTCAAGTAAATTAGGGGCATAAAAAACCAAATTTTCAAAACGTCATGTCCTGTTTTGGGTGAATAGCTTAAAAAATCCCTGGGGGTTTGTAGCGGGCCCCTTACCCTACCAAATTTAAAACCCTTCTAAGACAGTTTTTTGAAACCGTCCAAAGGTTTTTGGGGCGCTCCACTTTTCCCTTTTGATAAAGAGCAAAAAATGGGAAAGGGCCCGGAAGCAATCTCTGGGGTTCTTTGGATTTGATCCCATCCCCAAAATGCTACAGAAAGTCAAAACCCTTTTACTTTTTTTTCCTTTTTTCCTTTTTTTTTGGGGAAATTTGGGGAAAAAAAGGGGGAAGGGGGGGAATTGGGGCAAATTGGGGTTTTTTTTCTCAGACCCCCGCCAAAAAGGCCCTAACACATTTCCTACCTGAAGGTGAAAGAACCCAAAAAACCAAAGTTCATATTGGGGTTTGTTTTTGGCAAGGCTAAATTTGCCCCCCAAACCTTTATCACAATATTCCAGACTTGGGGGGTTTGTGGGGCCGGGTTTAGCATTTGGGGATTGCAGACTTAAAACAGAGGAAAACTGGGTTCCGACATAAAAACGAATCCAATACTACCCCTGACAGTAAGGGTTTTTTTAGGTTACATCTATAATCGAGGAAAACCCAAACGATTTATGTTATGTCGTAACCGCATATAGAGAAAAGGAGGGCATCCAAACCTTTGGACAAATGGCCCTTTAAATTTCCATGCGAGCTTAATCCCGCAGATCAAAAGGGCCCCAAGGCCATGTTAGAAAGGTTTCATTTTCTAAAATCTTTTTGGGTTACAGGTCCGTAAATTTTTTGCAAAAGGGGGGTCAGAAAAACATGTTGGAGGGGGCTTCAGCATCCAGGATCCGGGTAAAAGGGTCCAGAAATCCCGGTTTCAGGTTGGGGCATTAGTCACTTATTGCATGACTGTGTTTGGATTGTCCCGGGGG
Source organism: Phyllomedusa bahiana (assembly GCA_025379985.1). Taxonomy (NCBI): domain Eukaryota; kingdom Metazoa; phylum Chordata; class Amphibia; order Anura; family Hylidae; genus Phyllomedusa; species Phyllomedusa bahiana. The sequence continues at coordinate 16,950 of JAODAL010057371.1, forward strand.
AAAGTAAAAAAAAGGGAAAAACATTTTCACCAACAGATTTGGGTGGGCTTATGTTCAGGGCAAACTAAGTCCCGATCCAAACCCCTTTTAAACCTTTTGTTTGGGCCCCAACGTCTTTGGGGATTGGGTGGTTTTCTGCACGCAAGGGCCCGTGGCCCGGGCCACGCAAACATAACGTTGGGCTGTGCTATTTGACTTGCAGAGCGTGGGGTGCCGTACCATAAAAGGGTTATAAAAATTCCCTGGTGCATCCAGCCTGATTAACCCCAGAAAACGCTTCTTCGCAGGCCCGAGGGAAAAAACCGTGAAGCAGTTGAGGTCTGACCCTTGGGAAACAACCTTTAAATTGGGCAAGTCGAGAAACTGAATATTGACACCCGCCCATCCAAAAATCAGTTTGGGGGAAAGGGTTTGCACCTGGGATTTTTAAAACCCCTCATAGTTTCCCCCCAAAGGGGGGCCGCTTGGGGAAAAGGGGGATTGGATCTCACGGGAGCATCTTTAACTCTAGGGTTATGGGTGTTAATTTCCCTTTAAGACTCCCCACATGAGCGCCCGGTTAACCCTTCTGCTGGGCGGGTTTCCGGCCCTTTTAAAATTTAAGACCCCTTGTTTCCCGTATCAATGGAATTTCCCGAAAAAAACGGGGAAAAACTGACTCCCCAGCTTTAAAATCCCCTTCTTTAACCCCGAAGACTGGAAAAACCCCGCCACCAATTATTGACTATAATCAGCAAAAAATCTACCCCAAAAAAATTTGGGAAAAGTGTTTTCAAAAAATTTCAAATTACTTCTGGAACAGATGGCAAAAAAGGGGTATCTTTTTAATTTTTTCAAGGGAAAAGAAATTTGGGAACACCACAAACCCAAAACTGAAAAAAAGGGGGACCCCGTGTTTTATTTTTGGGAACCCAAAAAACCGGGAAAGGATTTACGCCCCCTGGGAAAAAGTTGCAAAAAGGGCTTCCCACAAAGGGGGGCAAGACCAGAAAGGGGGAATTGAAGATATTTCCCGGAAGGGTTTAGCCTAAAACATTTTCCAAAGGGCCCAAACAACGAACTCAAATTTTGAACTGCCCATTGGGGGATAATTTTCCCGCAAAGGGTGAACAGTACCCCACTTTATTCCTTTTTCCTTTGTTATAAACAAAAAACTATCTTTTGGGTTTTCATTGGAAATTTTAACAAATTTTTGTTACATGTTTGGGGGAACCCATATCCCTTTTAGACATTTTTTTATAGTGAAAATCCCCCTATGGGAAAATTTCAGACGGGAGTGTGCCCGTTCTCCTCAAAATTTTTAGGTATTGTTTTTCAACTGGTTTTTTAATTTTTGCATCCTTTTTTTCCATCCATTCCCTTTTTTATGTTTTTGTTTGCTGGTGCGGGCCCTCTGCGACCAAATTTAAAAATTGCTCCCCCCTGTCTTTTTTGGTAAATTTTTCTCCCAAAAGGGATTTTGTTTTTTTTTTCTAGCCCTTTTGCTAAAGGGCACTTTCCCGTTTTTTTTTATCTTTTAATGGGGACTGGGTCACACAAACTTTTGGGCCTTTGCAAAAAGCATCAAATTTTTTGAACCCGCAAACTGCAGCAAAACAAAAACAAAAAACACAAAACAAAAAACAACAAAAAACAGCAGCAGTAGCAGCAACAAACTTCCCCCAAGGTTTTTTACTACTACAGGAGATTTTCCACAGGGTTTTGTTCAGGTTTTTTGCTGTATCCAAGGGGAAATTTAAAACCCCATTTTGGGTTTTATATCACTGTGGGTTCTATATCTAAATAACTTAGCCTTGGGTTGGGCCGGGCTGCTCCACATTCCCGGATACGAAGGTAGGAAAGTCTCCCCTCATTTTTCATCTACCAGCCATTATACCTTCATTCGCCTGCCCTGTGGGGGCAGATTCAATTTGCGTACCAAATGAAACTCGTTGCAGCAAAACAGAAAACCAAAGGGCTTCAATAAAACTATTTTTAAAAATTTTTAGAGATAAGTTAAGTCGGGTTTTTGGGGAAAACTGACCCGCATGGGCAAAGAACTTTAAAAAAAAGGGACAATTTTTACCTCCTATCAGAGGGGCCAAAGGGGGCCCAAAAAATGGTAAAAAACAAGCTTTTTCAATTTAAAAATCACAGAACACACTGACTGCCAAAAAATCTCCCTTTCCCCTTTTAAAAACTTCTCCTGCGGGGCCCCCCAAACGCCCTTTCCCCCCCCAAAAACCCCCATAGCTACCCACAAAAAGTAGGGTATCTTTAAAACTTTCTCTAACAAAAAAGAAGTGAAAATTTTCCCTTTTCTAACTTATTCTAAGCTGTAGGGAGGGGGGATGGTTTCTTGTAAAAAATTAAAAAAGAGAATTTTCTGGGTTTAAAAAAATTTCAGACAGACAAGTCCTGCCCCGTGAAAAGGGGGGAAGACCCAAAAAGGGGCTCAAAAAGGAAATACAGTTTCATAGATAAAACAGGTCACGGGGTTTTTTTCAACCCCAAAGAGATCCCTAACCCAAAGTTGACGGGTTTTACATCCCCCTCACCCCCCCCTATCCCCGAAACTGATTTTCTGGCCGCCAAAATTACAGGGAAAACCAAAATTTGTGATAGTAAAATTTTCTGTAAATTGTCACCTAAACTATCGCGTGATCGGAAATTTCCGATAAGCCTAAAAACCGTGCCGATTTCAACTTTTGCTGATAATATCGCTCATCCCTAATTATTACCCTTTTGTTTGGCTTATATCTATAGGTATGTGTGTATATATACACATACATGAAAAAACTTTGAGATTTTTGTTTTACATATTTTTGAAACAAAAAAATGCTTAAGCTGCCCCCGAACTTTCAACGTGATCCCAAGTCGGGGCAGTCCTACGTACTTTACCTCTCAATAGAGCCCCAAAAACCAGGGGGGCCCTTTTACTGGGGGCAACCGCCTCCTTTCCCCGAGGAAAAAATAAAAAAAACACCAAACCCCGCAAGCTGTAAATTTTAACAGCCCGTGAAAAGGGGGTGGTGCGAAAAAACCAAACTGAGGCACCCCTTCCTCCCCATAAAGTTTAAAAGCAATATACCAAAATACAAAGATGGTTCCGGGACAAAAAAAAAATTTTTTTTTTGAAAAAAAATCCGAACCTGGGTGCCACGCAAGGGTTTCGGCACAAAAATAAACCCAACGCACACCCCTTTCCCGCGCACGCGACTGCAAAAAGGGCAATACATTACATGGAAATCCTAAGAAGCATTTATGCTACTATCATACATAAAAAACTTTGAGTTTTTGTTCACATTTTTTTTGATCAAAAAATCTTAACTGCCACAACTTACAAACGATACCGGGTCGGGCGTCCTACCTATTTTTACCTCTCAAAGAGCCAAATCCGGCCTCAAACGGGTCAACGACCTCCATTACCCAAGAGAAAAAAAATAAAAAAAACCCCCAAACCCTGCAAGCTGTACTTTTATAACACCTGTGAAAGGGGGCGTGGTCAAAAAACCCAAAAATGGAGGCACCCCTTCCTCCCATAAGATTAAAACAAATAGAGGAAGGCCGGGATTTGGCTCTTTGAGAGTAAAGATACTGGGGCTGCCACCTAATCATCTTGTAATTTTTGGGGCAGTTTTAACATTTTTTATAAAAAATATTGAACCAAGATTTCCAAAGTTTTTTCATGATGATAGATAAAAAATTTTTCTTTAGGGATTTCCAGTAATGTTTTTGCCCTTTTTGCAGTCGCGGTGCCGCTGTAGTGTTGGTGCGGTTATATATAATATATAAAAATATTAATATATAAATATAAATAATAAATAATAAATTATATAAATATATATTGCCGCAACCCTGCCAGGGGCCACCCAGGTCGCTAGATTTTTTTTCAAAATGTTTTTTTGGCGAACCCATACTTTATTTGGCATAATTGCTTTTAATCTTATCGGGGAAGGGGGCCTCCAATTTTGGTTTTCTGCACAACCCCACTTTTACAGCGTTTTAAAGGTATAAACTTGCGGGTTTGGGGTTTTTTTTTATTTTCTTTTTCTCTTAAAGGGGGTCGTTTACCCGTGAGAGGCCTGGGATTTGCTTATTAAAGGTAAAAAATGCGTAGGGGGCCCCACCTGAGATCACGTTTTAAGTTTTGGGGGAGCTTAAGCATTTTTGATCAAAAATATGTGAACCAAGAATCTCAAAGTTTTTTCATGTAGATAGAAGCATAAATGCTTCTTTTGGGATTTCCATTAATGATTTCCCTTTTAAATGCACAACCAATATCACACGATTTCTACTTTTCACAATGTCAGGGATAGCTCTGAAAGAGGTCTGAACTGGCCTGTGAGTATAAAAGGCTGTGATGGGCCCCTGAAACATATCCCTTGCAAAAGGGTCTTTTGGAAAAAAAAAAGAACTTATAGAGTTGCAAAAAAGGGGATAATTATTGGATTTGAAAAAGGGTTTAAAGCAGTATTTTAAACTGGGCAATTTATGAAGTAGTTTGTGTGTTGGTAAAGGTTTTGTTAGTGAAAAATTCACCATTGCAAATAAGCACATGGAAACTGCCCCAAAAAATAAAGAACACTGTTAAGGTAAATTTGGGGGGGGAGGACTGACATTACTTTTAGAAGTTCACCATAAAAGGTTGGCAGGAGTAAAACTGTTTTATAGCTGCAGACCCCTAAAAATCTGTTTTCCGCAGGACCCATGAATCCCAGTGAAGAACTACCAATAATTAGACCCCCGCACCCACCACACTGATATATTTATCACAATTTTTTTAAAAGGGTTTAAAATAGAAAGGGATGAAAAAATATTATAAATTTTAAAAAATTCAAAAACCTAAATAAGTAGTATCTGATTTCCTAATAATTTGTGCTCTTTACAATCCCTCATAATTTCTTTAACTTTTAAAAATGCTTTTTTTTTTTTACTTTACCTTTTTTAATTTAAGACAATGTACTGCCACAACATACGAATAAATGGGGTTATATAAAAACTGCACCCCATTTTTTTGACCTAGGCCAACATTTTGATGCTTATTTTGGAAAAAAACAAAAAAGAGAGTCGATTAAACTGAGTTTAATGGATTATCTTCAGGGTTAAAACTTGAGAGTCAACTTAAAATAATTTGACATGTTTCTTTAAATTTTCCAATCTCCTTTTTTATCTTGGAGGGCAGACAAGGGCAAGCTAGTAGTATTTTACCTCAAATAAATGACTTTTTAAGCCCTTTAGATGATTGCAAGTTTTATAAGATCTGAGATTTCAGCTATGTGAGAATGCCCATTACATACCAAACAATGATCTAATCATCTTGAGTCTGCTATACACTTTTAGCTGGTAAAAGATATTTGAAATCAGGCTGCCTTCCTAACCCAAAAGTATAATTTATATTGCCTAAACTTTATGAATAATCGTTTCAAATGTGCCTTACTTTTTTTACAGAGAAGCTGTAACTTGCCTTGTACGGCTAGACATCTGACTGTTTTAGAAATACCCAAAGGTAAAGAAATGTAAAAAAAATTGAGAGCTATGAATTACCATAATTGCAGCGTGCATTTCACTATGTTTTTTAAACACAAAACGCGGGAAAAGCGCGGCAAATACCAACAAAAAAACCATTGAAATACCCAAGCCAGGACGGATTATTCCAAAACATTTTTTTTTGCGAAAAACTTGACTTTTACTCAAATAGTGGTAGATTAATTTGAAAAATTGATTTAAACTCTTTAAATTTAAACAGGTTTAATAAAGACTATCAACAATGGGGTTTTTTACTTTATGAG
>JAODAL010057372.1:0-22720 GCA_025379985.1 Phyllomedusa bahiana
TTCTGCTGGTGCATCACTGTACATACATTACTTATCCTGCATGATCCTGATTACATCCTTTTATCCCCAGAGCTGGCCCCCACTATTTGCTGGTGCAGTCACTGTACATACTTTACTTATCCGTACTGCCCTGGTTACATCTGTATTACCCTCCAGAGCTGCGCTCACTATTCTGTGGTGCAGTCACTTACTACTTTTACTTTCCCTGACTGCCCTGATTACATCCTGTATTATTCCCAGGCGCGTCCTTTTCTGCTGGTGCAGTACTGTACATAATACTTATCCTGTACTGTCCTGAGTTACACCCTGTATTTACCCCGAGTGCGCTCACTATTCTGCTGGTGCGTCACTGTGTACATACATTACTTTTCCTGTACTTCCTGAGTTCACCCTGTATTATCCCCGAGTGCACTCACTATTGCGGTGAGTCTGTACTACATTACTTACCCTGTACGGATCGGTTAACCCTGTATTATACCCCAGAGTGCGCTCACTATTTTGCTGGTGAGTTACTGTACTACATTCTTACCCCTGCACTGATCCGATTTTACTTTGTTCACCTCCGGAGCTGCGCTCCGTGTATGTTAATGAAGGGGTTCTTACCCAGTGTGATGAAGGCGTGGGCCCGGACCAGGGGGGGCATTGTGGACCCTCTGAACTGGGACAGGGGCTGAGACTGCGGCTGAGAGTCTGGGACGTCTTCGCTGTCGGGGACGCTGCGGTCTGTGGAGTGAGATACAGTGGATAAGTTCTAGCGCCCCCCAGTATACGGAGCAGGAGAGAGAAGCTGCGCTCACTGGGCTCGTGTTACGGGACCCAAGATGGATAAACCAGGAGCGGACTTTCTTCCCACTGGGCCCCGGGCAAGCGGGGCCCGCTTTCCCAGGGTGTAGAGATGTCGGACCTAAGAGAGGAAAAGATGGGGGTAACACAGGGGGGACCGAAACTACCGAAAGCTGGCTTTGCTCCCCCAGGTCAGTCAGTCATCCCTCTTAGCAGGAGGAAAAAAAATTCAGGGGATCCTATACCAAACTGCCCCCGTGGCTGCGGGGATGGGCGGGGATGGGGGCATCTTCCAGAAATGCCCTGGGCTGCAGGAGGATGGCGGTTGGGGGATCTATCCCAGAACTGCCCCTGTGGCTGCAGGGGGGACGGACGGTTTTCGGGGCATCTATCCCGAACTGCCCCTGTGGCTGCAGGAGGATGGACGGTATCGGGGCATCTATACCAGCACTGCCCTGTGGCTGCAGGAGGGGACGGTTTTCGGGGCATCTATACCAGCACTGCCCCTGTGGCTGCAGGAGGATGGACGGTATCGGGGGCATCTATACCAGCACTGCCCCTGTGGCTGCAGGACGGACGGTCGGTATCGGGGGCATCTATACCAGAACTGCCCCTGTGGCTGCAGGACGATGGACGGTATCGGGGGCAATCTATACCAGCATGCCCCTGTGGCTGCAGGAGGATGGACGGGATAGGGGATCTATCCCAGAACTGCCCCTGTGGCTGCAGGAGGTGGGCGGTTATCGGGGCATCTATACCAGAACTGCCCCTGTGGCTGCAGGAGGATGGGCGGTATCGGGGGCAACTATACCAGCACTGCCCTGTGGCTGCAGGAGGAATGGACGGTATCGGGGGAATCTATCCCAGAACTGCCCTGTGGCTGCAGGAGGATGGACGGGATCAGGGGCATCTATACCAGAACTGCCCCTGTGGCTGCAGGAGGACGGGCGGTATCGGGGGCATCTATACCAGCACTGCCCCTGTGGCTGCAGGAGGATGGACGGGATCAGGGGCATCTATACCAGAACTGCCCCTGTGGCTGCAGGAGGACGGGCGGTATCGGGGGCATCTATTCCAGAACTGCCCCTGTGGCTGCAGGAGGACGGACGGTATCGGGGGCATCTATCCCAGAACTGCCCCTGTGGCTGCAGGAGGAAGGACGGTATCGGGGGCATCTATACCAGAACTGCCCCTGTGGCTGCAGGAGGATGGACGGTATCGGGGGCATCTATACCAGAACTGCCCCTGTGGCTGCAGGAGGATGGACGGTATCGGGGGCATCTATCCCAGAACTGCCCCTGTGGCTGCAGGAGGATGGACGGTATCGGGGGCATCTATACCAGCACTGCCCCTGTGGCTGCAGGAGGATGGACGGTATCGGGGGCATCTATCCCAGAACTGCCCTGTGGCTGCAGGAGGATGGGCGGTATTGGGGGCATCTATACCAGAACTGCCCCTGTGGCTGCAGGAGGATGGACGGTATCGGGGGCATCTATACCAGCACTGCCCCTGTGGCTGAATGAGGATGGGGGGGTATCGGGGGCATCTATACCAGAACTGCCCCTGTGGCTGCAGGAGGATGGACGGTATCGGGGGCATCTATCCCAGAACTGCCCCTGTGGCTGCAGGAGGATGGACGGTATCGGGGGCATCTATACCAGCACTGCCCCTGTGGCTGCAGGAGGATGGGCGGTATCGGGGGCATCTATACCAGAACTGCCCCTGTGGCTGCAGGAGGATGGACGGTTATCGGGGGCATCTATACCAGCACTGCCCCTGTGGCTGCAGGAGGATGGACGGTATCGGGGGCATCTATCCCAGAACTGCCCCTATGTATCAGGAGGGGCACAAGTGTCGGACGTCTGTAGGATGGATAAACCTTCACTCTGGAGCGGGGAGAACAGAACTGGATGGAAAGCAATGAAGCCGAGGCCACAGCAACCTCTGCTGGACTTAAAGGGGAACTCCAGTTTTATTCAAGTAACGGAACGTCAGCCGCTTTCTATTACACCGAGTTTTTCAACTCTCCACACAACATCTTTTCAACATTCAAGAGCTCTGCTTTATGTCAATGAACGAGGAGATATCTATGTGCAGAGGCCACAAGAACTCCAATATCCATTTTCGCTCTCAGATGCGATGTGCTTACAATCGTATCCAGTGTAGACAATGCTCTGTGAGCGAAACAGCCCAGACCATAGTCCGATACACTGTATATAGCTAGTCCTGCCCTCAGCTTAGAAGTAGAAACAATTATATCTAATGTAAGCAATACTCTGTGAGCGAAACTGCCTGGACCCAAACTGACACATTGTTAATAGCTTGTCCTTCTCCCAGCTGAGGAGTGGACATAGTTGTATCTGGTAAAGACAATGCTCTGTGAGCTAAATACCAGCAGCAGCTGCACACATCTCTTTGGTGGCTCCAGACTGAAGGTTTGGCTGTCACATTGTTAGAAACTATCAATAAGATGTGTGCAACTGCTGCCAATGTATTCAGCTCGAAGAGCGTTGTCTACAATGGATACAACCATCCACTCCTCAGCTGAGAACAGGACTAGCTATGTCCAATGTCCAGAATGTGTAGCTCACAGAGCATTGTCTAGACTGGATACAACTGTATCCACTTCTCAGCTGAGAGCAGGACCGGCTGTGTACAATGTATAAGCCTGGGGTCCAGCAACTGTAGCTCACAGAGCATTGTCTAAACTGGATACAATTGTATCCATTTCTCAGCTGAGAGCAGGACGAGCTATGTATGACTTATCAGACTGCAGTCCAGGCTGTTTAGCTCACAGAGCATTGTCTAGACTGAATATAGTTGTATCCACTGCTCAGCTAAGAGCAGGACTGGCTGTGTACAATGTATAAGCCTGGGGTCCAGCAACTGTAGCTCACAGAGCATTGTCTAAACTGGATACAACTGTATCCACTGCTCAGCTGAGTAGAGGACTGACTTTGTCCAATGTATCAGTCTGCAGTGTGGGCTGTTTAGCTCACAGAGCATTGTCTACGTTGGATACGATTGTATCTACTTCTCAGGTGGAAGCAGGACTAGCTGTGTACAGGTTGTGCGCTTTCACGAGGACCTTCATTGTTTGCAGCAGTTTTCGCCAAGAATTTCCAAAACTTATCAACAAGAGGTCAATCATTCCCCAGGTGAGGTCTGTGCTGCAGACATACCGGGACATCACCTTCCCCATTACCCTCGTGTTCCCGGCAGCATACCCCCCACAGAGCGCGCAGGCGGCGTTTCGTTCACCGTGTGGTATAAATAACAGGTCGCCTTTATTCTGCAGATCGGGAGGATCCTGGAGTCGCCGAATGTTTAGCATTTATTTCACGGTTTTGCTACTTTAACCCTTTAGCCCCCGGGGCCTGAAAAGGCCGACGAGCAGCGGCATCTTTTAGTTTTTGCCTCCCTGCGTTTCAACAGTCAGAACTTTTTTCATTTTTTAGTATTGCAGCCTTATGGGGGACTTGTTTTATGCAGGTGAAGTTGTATTTTTTTTTTTTTTTTGGGGGGGGGGGCGCCCCGCGCAACTTAGAGTTAACATATAGTTTAATGCTGTTTTTTTTTACATTTTTTTTTTTTTAGCAGTTTGAACAAAAAAAAAAAGCGTTCTTCTGCCTTTGCTTTTTTTAAAATGATTTTTCACACAATTCACACTAAATAACCTGTTCGATTAGTTCTACACATTCTTACTGTTGTGTGGATACCGATTATGTGTAGGGTTTTTGTTGTGTGTGTATAATATATGCACAATAATTGTTTAATAATTTTTTTTTTCTGCACTTTGTTTTTAACTTTTTTTATTTTTTTTATTATCCCAGTAAGGGATAACTATTGTACTTGTTTATTTTACACGTAGTATTGTAATAGCATTCTCCTGTATACACGTGTATGCTAATACATTACTCTCAGTATGACACAGGCTGCTGTTGGGGTAACACACAGTGTGTCCTGACAGCAGCCTTACTATACAGACAGCCCTGGGGCTACTCTAGGGCCCCCAGGGCTGACTGTACAGATTTTCCCCAGGCTCTGTCAGGCACTGGAAATCCCGGTGACCCAATGGAGCAGGGAATCCCCTGGTCACAGACCGCAGCAATCAATCAGTTCAGCGGCAGGGATCGGAGGCTTCCTCCAGTCGCTGTCGCGCACTACGAGCGGAGATGTCAAATACAGCTCTGTTCCTAGCTCGTTTGCCGCAAACCCCTCTGTAGGCAGCGACACCTTCATAAGACACTGAGCGGTCGTTAAGGGGTTCAACTGAATAAATGTCTTTTTTTTTTTTTATGTCCCACAGGAGATCTAGTCCTCACCAGTAATTCCTGGTCAAACTGGAGCTGCTGGGAATCGGCCATCACCACGGAGGAAATATGTTCTTCACAAACCGACACCAAATCTCCGCAGACGTCATTGAGCAGATCCTGCAACACGAAACACAAGTCACCAAAAATATGGGTAGTTTACTGAACCCCCTGTGCCCCCCGGGGGCGATGTATGAGGTCATGTAAGGTCTATGTCAACATGGAGGATAACACCGAGGTAACACCGCCATGGACGACCCTGAGCGGTACCACCTGTGCGGTCACCTCAGACGCCTCCTTTGTGTGGGCCTCTGTGGTGCTCTATAGTGTTCTGTAGATTTTCGGTCATTAGCCGCCACCTCAGCTCCAGAATGTTACCTGCACTTTTTCGGGGGCGTCCATGTGAGCGTAGCAGAGCTTCTGCAGGGTCTCTATGGCCGGACTTATAATCTCTGGGGGAGACTTAAACGCTTTCAGCCAGGACTTCACATCATCTGTACAGAGGGGATGAAGAGAGCAGCTCAGGAAACCCCCAAATCAGCGCGCACCCCAACAGGAGCGACCACCTAAGGTTACACGACTCAATGGGCAGTCACCTGCGCAAAACCAAGGCTACATCTCTAATCCATTGTGTGATACAAATCCTAAACATCTGCAAGATCTCTGCATCCCGTCAGTGAACGGCACCTTTCTCTCCATTCATTTCCATTACAGGGACTTCTGTATGCAGAGAATACTTCTCAAGGCTGAGGGTTTGTTACACTTGCATCAAATCATCTGTGACCTAAGCCAACTACATAGCAGACTATGAGGCTGGAAAAAGCAAGCAGAGGTTGGACCGTCCCATGATGACTCTTACAAGGAAGTGTTCTGAAGTCTCCGCTCACACAGGATTATCTGGGCTAAATACAATTGTAACAAACCCTCAGCCGTGAGAAGTATGAAAGGGGATGTATAAATGATCTATTGTTTAACTCAAGTTTCTATGTTAGAAAAAGTTAGAATTTTTTGTGTTTTTTCTTTTAATTTCCATTGAAAACACTGGCACAGGTGTAACCGCGCCCGGCTGCAGCCGCCTCACCGATCAGCCGGGCTCTCTTGTCTGCAGGGAGGTGTTTGGCAATATGGCCGCTCACGCACAGGATGTTCCCGGTGGTGGCGCTGGAGGTGGCGTCCGATTCACTAGAACAGAGAAGAAGCCGGATAAAGCAGCTGCCCGACCCCCGAGCGTCAGGACCCCTGCAGACCATGGGTGGCGCTCACCTCCTCACCCGCTCCCAGGCATTCAGGATCTTGGTGTAGTCCAGTTTGGGCGAGGAGCCGGCCACCTTGGCCAGCACCATCCAGGCCGACGCAGAGGGCTCCGTCTCCGTGTGGGAGATCAGGTGGTTGATTACAGTGGAGGAAAACTTATCCTGCTTGGCCCAGAGGTGGAAGGCTTTGGTCAGGTAGCGGATGCGGAGACACGAAAACACCGCATGGGGCAAAGACAATGCTAACAAGGGCACTCCTCTAATCCGGCGCCGGATTATCAGATGCTCACTGCTTATGTGAATACAGAACTTCCACGCTAGTATTTTCTTCAACCCCTCCTCATCGCAGGAGTCTTTGCTTACGTCACATTCGTTTTTCTTACTACCCGTCCTCCAAGATATTTTTTTTAATTTTAAAAAAATTATTTTTTCTTTTTTTTTATCTCCACAGACGTATGAGGGCTTTTTTTTTTTTTTTGCAAACCAATATGTTCTTGTCCTGTACTATTTAATTGGATTATTTACCGTATCATACGATATACTGGATCTCTCCCTCCCCTCCAAAAAAATAATGCATTTAAAGTGCGAACGTCAAAAACTCACTACAAATAGTAGGTAATGACAGAATGATCACTCTATTGTGAGCTCCACAGGGATATTTAAGATTAGACTAGACCATAAGGCAATGACCAGACAGAATGTGCAGAGCGGACTAATCTTACTTTACTGCAGCTTATCTGTACGTTGTCGCATTTTAAATAGTAGGTAATGACATAATGCTCGCGCTATTACATGCTCCACAGGGACAGATAAGATTAGACGATGTATGAGGGCTTTTTTTTTTTTTGCAAGATGGTCTTACCCTGTACTATTTAATTGTATTATTTACCATATTATAAAATATACTGGGCCCCCTCTCCCCTCCCAAAAATGTCTTTATAGTGCGAATGTGAAACGCTCACTACAAATAGTAGGTATACAAAAGTGAAAAGAAACAGCACTGGATGCTGAAAAATGTAGTTAGTGCACGCCCAACTGACTGAACCACATCAGAAGTAAATCCAAAAAATCGAAATGGACAGCACTTGAAAGATCAAAAAAAGTTTTATTCCTCCCGGCAACGTTTCAGCTCTAAACAGAGCCTTTCTCAAGCTTGAGAAAGGCTCTGTTTAGAGCTGAAACGTTGCCGGGAGGAATAATACTTTTTTTGATCTTTCTAGTGCGGTCCATTTTGATTTTTTTTTACAAATAGTAGGTAATGAGATAGAGATCACTCTATTGTGAGATCCAGAGACATATAAGATTAGACTAGACCACAAGGCAATGACAGGACAGAATCTGCAGAGCGGACTAATCTTGCTTTACTGCATCTTATCTGTATGTGGTCTCATTTGAAATAGTAGGTAATGACAGAATGATTGCGCTATTGTGTGCTCCACAGGGATAGATAAGAGTAGACTAGAACAAATGGCAATGACAAGAGCAATACATGACAGGATAGAACCTGCAGAGCAGACTGATATCACTTTACTGCAGCTGCTGCTTATCTCTGTATAGTCTCATTACAAATAGCAGGTAATGACAGAATGAACACTCTCATTCTCTCCACAGGGACAGGATTAGACTAGACCATGAGCAATACATAAAAGGAAAAAAGAGAGTAATCTGCAGTGGGGAAGGAGCTGCTTCACACTATTAGGGGCTGCTGATAATACTTACACTTCTCAGGCCATAGCCGAACAGGAAGAAGGATCACCAAGCGATTCTCCCCCCACAGAAGGGAAGTCAGAGAAAGTAATATACATAAGTGAACTTAAAAAATTATATTTATATAAGAAAAAAAAACAATTAAGGAAAAAAAAATCCATGAAAGCGTTGAAAATAAAAATTTATGACAGTGTCCCCAAAAACTTTTTATTTTTTAAAATTTTTAATCTAAAGACACAAGCTCTTGTTTTTTGTGTCGGGCCATTTCGGCAGATGAGCGACTTTGTGATCACTTTTTATTCCAATTTTTGGGGGGAATCAAAGTAACAAAAAAACCTATACTTTTTTGTTGGCCATTTTCTTTTCTGCGTTGATCTCCATACGTTATCTTTTAGATGGCGGCGATACCTTTAACTTTTTTTTTGTTGTAAACTGACAAAAGGGCGTGTCTTAAACCTTTAAAGGGGCGCTCCAACAGATTTAACTGCTCAGCAGTCATTAGAGAATGCGTTAAAGTAGATTTAAAACAACGCTCCCCATGTAACCCGCTCCTTCCAGCGTCACGGAGGCTCCCGGCCAGCGCAGTCACTGTTTATTTCTCACAGGCAGCATCTCTCTATGGATATTCGGCAGGTGACCGCCGCGGCTGGTGATTGGCTGCAGGGCCAAGACAGGAGGCAACGCTGGAACGAGCGGCTTTACAAGGGAAGGGGGTTTTTTATTTAGTTTTTTCAATTTTTATCCACTAATGAGGAATAAAGTAGTTGAAACGGTTGGAGGAGCCCTTTAACCCCTTAAGCCGAACGCCTGAAAAGTAGTTAAAGACCAGAACATTGTTTTAGTTTTTGCCTCCTTGCGTTTCAACAGTTGTATCTTTTTTGTCTCAATGACGCAGTTGTATGAGGCCTTGTTTTAAGAGAAGAGAAGTTGTACTTTTGGGGAGAATAGTTTAAGTTCACTTAAAAATAACTGCATAATTTCTTTTAAATTTTTTTTTAAAAAAAATTGTTTTTTAAATTGTTTTTTTTTTTTTTTTTTACAACATTCACATTTCACACTTAATACTGTAACTTGTTAGATTAATTCTACAAGTTATTACGGTCGTGTGGATACCTAATATATGTAGGGTTTGTGTGTAATGTAGGCACAATTATTTTTTATTAAATATTTATTTTTATTTTATTTTTTTTATTCAATTTTTTTTTTACACTTATGTTTTTCACTTTTTTTTTTTTTTAAACCCCATGAAGGGAGAACTGTTTCACAATTTTTTTTTTTTTTTTTACACTTAGTAATGTATTAGCATGTTCATATATGCTAATACATTATAATCTGTGTCAGCCTGACACAGGCAGTGATCAGGATAGCACACAGTCTGCCCTGATCACTGGCTTCTTACACAGACAGCTCTGGGGTTACTCTAAGTCCCCAGGGCTGACTGTGCAGCCGTTCCCCGTGCTCTGACGGGTCACCGGGTGTTCCAATCACCCGACAGAGCAGGGAAACCCTTTGATTGCGCTGCGGTGACAATCTGCCGCAATCAAAGGGTTAAAGCACCGGGGAGCAGGAGATGCTCTGGGATCAGGGCTGTGTAGTACAGGGAGCCGCAAACTCCAATGTCTGCAGCGACGCCAAAAGTCGGTGGGCGGTCGTTAAGGGGTTAATATTTTTTATCGTTTTAATCCATCAGGCGCCGGATTATCGGAAGGTTTTGTAAGATCACAGCACAAATGCAAATAAAAGACTGGCTGCTGCTCAGTATCAAAAGTCTGGACTAGCCGGATCCCCGGATGCTGGATTTTAGGAAGGTTACTGCAGCGCCTACATGAAGGATATCTTTTGGGTGGGGGGGTGGGGAGGTCACCCACCTTAGGTCCTGGCTCTCTGTGGTGAGCAGGTGCAGCAGGTCCCAGGTCAGCTTCTGCCGCTCGTCGTCCCCCCGGTAGCGGCCGTAGTGCTTGATGCTCTGCAGGATGAGCTGGTCCAGACACTCCAAGGTCTTCTCCTGGACCGAGGTCTCGGTGTCCAGCACGACCGGGATGAGGCCGGTGAGCCAGGCCTTCTGCACCGACACGTTGTGAGGCTGAGCCTGAGGAGGAGGGGATTCAGGTTTAGTCCAGACTGGATACAATGGATACAAACCCTCAGCTGTTACAAGCAGCAGATCTGCAAGGATTTACATCCTCGGGATGTAAACTATGACTGCTTCCACTCACTGCCAGTGGGCGGGGGTCTTATAATTGGGGAAAGAAATGATATACAATTATTTAAGGAACACTCCAGTTTTTTATTCCCCTTAGTTCCCTAGAAAATGCTTTTAGCTACACTGGGATACCAGTAATTCTGCTCACCTGCAGCTGCACTCAGGATTTCTGGCTGATGCAACAATCTCTGACCTGCTCTCTGATTGGCTGATAGACTCTGTGCTTCTGATGCGGACACGAAGTCTGTCTCTCTATACATTCCTATGAGACTGACTTTGAACCTCCCATAGGAATGAATAGAGAGATTTACATCCGAGTCACATAATCACGCTGTGCGTTTCAGCAGCTCGGAGAGCAGGTCACATGACCCAGTGGCAGCAGTGACAAATCCTGTATTCAGCTGCAGGTCACATGACCCAGGGGTAGCAGTGAGGGATCCTGTATTCAGCTGCAGGTCACATGACCCAGGGGCAGCAGTGAGAATCCTGTATTCAGCTGCAGGTCACATGACCCAGTGGCAGCAGTGAGAAACCTGTTTTCAGCTGCAGGTCACATGACCCAGCTGGCAGCAGTGAGAAATCCTGTATCCAGCTGCAGGTCACATGACCCAGGGGTAGCAGTGAGAAATCCTATATTCAGCTGCAGGTCACATGACCCAGGGGCAGCAGTGAGGAATCCTGTATTCAGCTGCAGGTCACATGACCCAGTTTGTAACTCGCTACAAGATTACCTCAGTCAACGGGAAAATGGCCGTTGGAACGGTCCTTTAAAGGATTAATTAGTTGCTGCGACCTACAAGGTGGAGAACCCTTCTAAGACTTGATCTAGTCAAACCTTGGAATCACATGGATTAGATGGAAAGATACTTTCCTGTATGTTGTGTTATCAAGGGTTTCCCTTAACACCCAAAGCTGCATCCAAAAATCGGCTGCATTCTTCATTTCAACCAGCACCATGAATGTGTCCTACTATACAACACTGTCCTGCTGTTTTGCATTGTGGGAGATGTAGAGTCTACATGTGTCACTATACAGAGGTCTCATGTAGAAAAATTCAAGTTGGTAGTTAATGCAGCTTATCCAATGCACAGGCCACTAATAGGCAGTGACATGTGTCCTAGATGCAGCTTTGGATGTGACTGGAGCATTAAAGCTACAAGTCCTGTACTGAGACCCACTAAACTAATATACGATGAGAATCCAGAAGGATGATGGGTGTGATAGTGACGTCTATGCTGCTCTCCCCAGAGATGTTCCCCTTGGTGATCTATACGGACATATAATCTACACGGCGGGGTCAGACACCCACCAGCAGCAGCTCCGTCATGGAGGTCAGGGCCTGTTTCCGCACAGACACTGCGGGGTCCCGGCACCGGTCCTGCAGGGTGGAGAGGTCGTCCGAGCTGCACGGGATCAGGTTGTACTTTAGGATGTTCACCAAGACCTGGACGAGAAGGATCCAGAGGAGGTGAGCGGAAGGGGCGGCCATAGAAGCGAATAGGACCCACAGACCCGGAGCGGGGGCACCTACCTGCAGCGCAGATTTCCGGACATTCGTCTTCTCGTCGCCGGCTCTCAGCCGCAGCATCGACAGCGTGTCCCTGCCTGCGAGGAGAACGGAAAATCTTCAGCCTCCTAATAGACTGGGCTATAATCCCTCAACACGAAGGAACTCTGCTTCCTGTCATCGCTGCCTGAACCCAATACAACAGCAAGAGAGTGCCCCGGCCAAGAAGACCACGGATCAGACGTAACAATCCCCCCAGCAGGACTCCTGCTTGTATCCTCCCTCCTGTAACATATGTAAAGGTTTCCATCATGTCCTCCTTTCCCTTCTCTCCCCTCTGTAACATACGTAAAGGTTTCCATCATGTCCTCCCTCTCCTCTAACATATGTAAAGGTTTCAATCATGTCCTCCTTTCCCTTCTCTCCCCTCTGTAACATATGTAAAGGTTTCCATCATGTCCTCCCTCTCCTCTCTCTTGTAACATATGTAAAGGTTTCCATCATGTCCTCCTTTCCCTTCACTCCCCTCTGTAACATATGTAAAGGTTTCCATCATGTCCTCCTTTCCCTTCTCTCCCCTCTGTAACATATGTAAAGGTTTCCATCATGTCCTCCTTTCCCTTCTCTCCCCTCTGTAACATATGTAAAGGTTTCAATCATGTCCTCCTTTCCCTTCTCTCCCCTCTGTAACATATGTAAAGGTTTCCATCATGTCCTCCCTCTCCTCTCTCCTGTAACATATGTAAAGGTTTCCATCATGTCCTCCTTTCCCTTCTCTCCCCTCCTGTAACATATGTAAAGGTTTCCATCATGTCCTCCTTTCCCTTCTGAAACATATGTAAAGGTTTAATCATGTCCTCCCTTCCCTTCTCTCCCTCTGTAACATATGTCAAAGTTTCCATCATGACCTCCCTTCCCTTCTCTCCTGTCACATATGTAAAGGTTTACATCATGTCCTCCCTTCCCTTCACCTCCCCTCTGTAACAAATGTAAAGGTTTGCATCAGTCTCCTTTCCTTCTCTCCACTCTGTAACATATGTAAGGTTTCCATCATGTCCCCTTCCCTTCTCTCCCCTCTGTAAACATATGTAAAGGTTCAATATGTCCTTCCTTTCCCTTCTCTCCCCTCTGTAACATATGTAAAAATTCCATCATGTCCTCCCTCTCCTCCTCCTGTAATAATATGTAAAAAGGGTTCCATCATGTCCCCATTTCCCTTCTCCCCTCCTGTAACATATGTAAAGGTTTCCATCATGTCCTCCTTTCCCTTCTGAAACATATGTAAAGGTTTCCATCATGTCTTCCTTTCCCTTCTGAAACATATGTAAAGGTTTCCATCATGTCTTCCTTTCCTTTCTGAAACATATGTAAAGGTTTCCTTCATGTCCTCCTTTCCCTTCTCTCCCCTTTGTAACATACGTAAAGGTTTCCATCATGTCGTCCTTTCCCTTCTCTCCCCTCTGTAACATATGTAAAGGTTTCCATCATGTCCTCCTTTCCCCTCTGTAACATATGTAAAGTTTTTCATCATGTCCTCCCTTCCCCCTCCTGTAACATATGTAAATGTTTCCATCATGTCCTCCTTTTGCCCTCCTGTAACATTAAAAGGTTTCCATCGTGCCCCTCCTTTCCCTTATCTCCTCCTGTAACATATGTAAAGGTTTCCATCTCCTTTGCGCACAGGGAACACCTTGCAGGCAGACTGTGTTACTACGGAGAGTGGGGTTCAGCATTAGTTTGTCAGTGGATGATGGGAGTTGCGGTTTCACAGATTGGGAGTCCCACACCAGAGACACAGGGCATAGAGCCACTCACCATCAGCCCCCAGGGGGTCGCCCTCATCCGTCACCTCGATGGTCCTCAGAGCACCAATCGTCTTGCGAGTGTGACCAGAAGCTGTGGGAGAGACGAATATAAGGCATCAATGTTCCTTCAGCACTCACACACACTGTGGCGGTGTACAACACGCTCAGCCCCAGCACATGACACCCCCCAAACAATAGAGTAATAATGGGAGGAGAGAAAGGAGCCCAAGTCCCAGGAAATAGAGCAAGGCCGCCCAGTTTACCCTCACCCCTAAAATGATAACCCCAACACAGGGCTCACATGACCACCGAGAGGTCCCCAGACAGCCGGACCCCAACCCATGATCAGCCGAGACCAGGGAGTCACCCAAATCTGGTGGATCCCTGCTCTGATGGATTCAAGGATCATATACTGCTGATAAAGGGAGCCTGGGCCACAGACCCTCAGCGCCCCCCAACCGTCCGATAAACCCATTACCTTCAGTGCCGTTCACCATGCTCTCAGTCGCAGCCGAAGTCCCCGAAATAGTGCGGCAGCTGCCTGAAAGCGAGAAGCCATAAAGTGAGACTCAAGATAAACAACGCAGACTCAACCAAACGACTATCCCCCGAGGAGAGGGAGCGCAGCTCTGAGATAGAAAGATGTACTCAATCAGTACAGAATTAATGTATGTACAGTGACTGCACCAGCAAATAGTGAGGCACTCTGGAGATAATACAGGATTAACTCAGGATCAGTACAGAATAAGTAATTTTATGTACAGTGACTGCACCAGCAAATATGAGCGCAGTCTGAGATAATACGGATGTACTCAGATAAATAAGATAATAATTTTTATGTACAGTACTGCACCAGCAAATAGTGATGCAGACGGGAGGAAAATAAGGAAAAACCCGTTTCAGTACAGAAAGTAATGTATGACACAGTGACTGCACCACAAAATATGAGTGCAGCTCTGAGATAACACGGATGTACCTCAGATCAGTACAGGATAAATGTATTACATGACGCCCCGAGAAAGTGAGTGCAGCTCTGGAGAATAATACAAGGATGTAACTCGGATCAGTACAGGATAAGTAATGTTGTACAGTGACTGCCCCCAGCAGAATAGTAAAGTGCAGCTCTGGAGTAAAAATACAGGATGTAACTCAGGATCAGGACAGGATAAGTAATGTATGTACAGAGACTGCACCAGCAGAATAGTGAGCACTCTGGAGGAAAATTTACAGGAGGGAACTCAGGATCAGTACGGGAAATAAAGTAATGTATGTACAGTAACTGCCCAGAAAGAATAGTGAGTGCAGCTCTGGAGGATAATAAAGGGATGTAACTCAGATCGGACAGGATAAGTAATGTTTTAACAGTGACTGCACCAGCAGAATAGTGATTTGCAGCTCTGGGGGATAATACAGGATGTAACTCAGGATCAGTACAGGAAAGTAATGTATGTACATGACTGCACCACAGAATAGTGAGTGCAGCTCGGGAGGTAAAAGGTTCTAGGCGTACAGGTGTTGTATTACTACTGCCCAGCAAATTTAGTGATCCGTCGGATAAACCCAGGTTTTCCCCGGGACAGCCCCAGGAAAAGGGTTTGTAGTCAGTGCTGCACCAACAATGTAAAGCGGGTTTTGGCTGGGGAAATTCAGCTTCTCTAGAGGGAACGAAGCATCGACCGGCCTCTCCGGCAGCTCAAGCAGAGCGACAGCGACGTCCAGAGCGAACACCCTGTAGGAGATCTGTGGGGGGGATATAAGGGGTAAATCGTTATAAACCAGAGACTTCAGCTTTTCGGTTTCCCACTATTTGCAGCATCACCGCTTGCGGTCATTGAAGCCGAATAACCTGCTTCACAATCACAGACAGGAAACCTACAGACTTTCAGTCTCTGGATGTCAATGCGTTTTTCCATTCACTGACAGCAAGCAGAGGTTTTGAAAATGAACATAAGGTATATTCCAGATTTGCAGAATGGTTAAAGGGGATTTATCGCTTCATCAGTTCCGCTGTTTTCTTGTAGCTTCATTTTCTCAGTTCCAGAAATCCAGGGGCGTTTCTTCCCCTCCCAGCTGGGTGTTTCTTAACTGAAGGTGGATGACATCATCCTCCCCCTTCACTGTTAGTGCTCGCTCCCGAGTCAGTGTGCTCTTCCCCTACCCTCTGTCCACATGTCACTGTCGTTCCTCTCCCTATGCAGTCTTATTTTGTAAGAGCTGTTTGTTTACATGCCAAAGCCCTGCATTCAATCTAGACAGTCTATGAACTCAGAGCACTTATCTCTTCTCCTCTCACAGCTGGAGGTTTGTTACAGTTGAATCCAGTTTCTATGAACTCATCCAGAGCAGCACAGATCTGTCTCCTTTCTATGTTTACACCGAGGAGCCCTTAGGCACCGAGGCACAATTCTTTGTTTTCTGATTGTAGAAGCAGCTGCAGTGTTACTGTGCAGCTGCTGGCTGTGCAGAGTGAAATTTATGCCGGCCCCTTATTCTGAGTGAGAGAGGCAGGAATGCACGCTCCCGTGAATACGACTGGGGGTCAGACAGAATGTAACGTAGTAGAGCCGTCAGCCAATGAAATTTAAGGAGGAATCCGACCGGCACTGGGGAACAGCGTTTACACAAAACGAAGATAAGGCAGACTGTGAAAACAAGACAGCTCTGCTAATGACATCCAATTGCAAAGTTGCTTGTTTTCACTGTCCCCTTATTCTGAAGACCATTTCATGTAATGATACAACCCCTTTAAGGTTGATCCAGAGATCTGGAGATGACTTCTAGTGGAGGAAGCGGGCGGTGCGGCTCACCTTTGCGTTCCGGGAGTACTTGTAGAGCCAGTCTATGAAGGAGGCGTATTCGGGGTTCGGAAGCTTCTCCAGTAATTTCACCAGAGCTTGGGCGGCAGAAACCCTGTACTCGGACTTATCTGGGAACTGCAATAGAGAAAGAGCGATTTAAAGGGTTTGTCCACCATAGACACCGACGGTTTATAAATAGCATCTGCTATAAACATCCAATAGGTGTAGGACCCACCTCTACCTGGGAACGCGCCCCCGAGAGTCTATACAGAGGTGGCCTCACATGCGCAGCACTTGCCTTTCATTTCAATGGGATTTGCAAGTGCACTCGCCCGACCGCACTCCGATCTCCCATAGAATAGAATAGAGAAAGCTGCGCACGTGCGACCACCTCTCCAATCTGCAGAGACTTTTAGGAGCCCAACTCGGGGACAGGCACATATCAGGCATGTATGGCTCAGCCGATCGATAACCCTAAATGTCCGAGATGGAAAAACCTCTAAAGAAGAACAGCAGCCTGGAAGTATAATGTCAGCCACCAGCAAAGAACAAGGAAAGCAGGGAATAATCAAGACGACAAACCGGCAGAAGGAAATATTGTACCGATAGGATGCGTCATCAAAGCCCGATAGGTGCAGGGCCCAGGGGGGTAACCCGCACCCATCCCTGGAAGGAGCACCTGAAAGTAGAAGATCTGGTCAGGCTTCCAAATGACTCTCCATCCTGTTCTATGGAAGTTCTGAGTACGTCCGAACACTGCGCTCCCCTGTACTGGGAACTTCCATAGAACGGATTAGAGAACACAGCGCTCCCCTGTACTGGGAACTTCCATAGAACAGAATGGAGAACACAGTGCTCCTCTGTACTGGGAACTCCCATAGAACAGAATGGAGAACACAGCGCTCCCTGTACTGGGAACTCCCATAGAACGGAATAGAGAACACAGCGCTCCCCTGTACTGGGAACTCCCATAGAACAGAATGGAAAACACAGTGCTCCCCTGTACTGGGAACTACCATAGAAAAGAATGGAGAACACACGGCTCCCCTGTACCGGGAAATCCCATAGAACACAATGGAGAACACAGCTCTCCCCTGTACTGATACCTCCCATAGAACAGAATGGAGAACACAGCGCTCCCATGTACTGGGAACTGCCATAGAACAGAATGGAGAACACAGCGCTCCCCTGTACTGGGAACTCCCATAGAATAGAATGGAGAACACAGCGCTCCCCTGTACTGGGAACTCCCATAGAATAGAATGGAGAACACAGCGCTTCCCTGTACTGGGAACTCCCATAGAACAGAATGGAGAACACAGCGCTTCCCTTTACTGGGAAGTCCCATAGAACAAAATGGAGAACACAGCGCTCCCCTGTACCAGGAACTCTCATAGAACAGATTGGAGAACACAGCGCTCCCCTGTACTGAAACCTCTCATAGAACAAAATGGAGAACACAGCGCTCCCATGTACTGGGAACTCCCATAGAACAGAATTAAGAACACAGCGCTCCCCTGTACTGAAACCTCCCATAGAACAGAATGGAGAACACAGCGCTCCCCTTTACTGGTAACTCCCATAGAGGAGAATGGAGAACACAGCGCTCCCCTGTACTGGGAACTCCCATAGAACAGAATGGAGAACACAGCGCTCCCCTGTACTGGGAACAGAATGGAGAGTCGTGCACAAGCCTGACCAGATCTTCATTTCGAGCTGACACTCCTGATATAGTTGTGGGATCCAGGGGTGGGAGCTGCACCCATCAGATTGTGATGACGTTTCCTATCAATAAACCATCAGTGTCTACGGTGGGAGCCCCCCATACAGGGTTATTGGGTTATTGCCATTACAAGGACCCTATAAGTGATGCAGATACCACCCATTACCTTCACACATATGTGCTGCAACAGGATCAGGAGAACAGGGAACGACAGCTCCTTCAGCTCATCCACCAGGAAACTGAGGAGCAAACACAGCAAATATCCAAAATGTCAGACACAGAAATGAGAACAGGGATGATCTGTAGACTGTGCCTCCTCCGTGCCGCTTTATTTTTTTTTGTCACATTTGCCATTTCCTCTTCGCCTTCCCAGAGCCGTGACTTTTTTATGATCCCAGCTACATTGACATATGAGGACTTATTTTGCAGGACAAGATGGACTTTCTTATGATGTCATTAATATTGCCATAGAATATACTGGGGAACGGCAAACAAAACCTAAGGGGGGAAAAATGGGAAAAACAAAAAATAAAAGTACTTGCGCCATGTTTGCTGGGTTTTGTTTTTACGGCGTTCACTCTCCGGTATATTTATATGCTATCCGTATCCTACAGGTTGATACAACTCCAACAATACCAAATATGTGGCGGGTTTTCGTTATGTTTTAGCATCGTAAAAAAAAATTCAAACATTTTCTATTTTTCGCATTTTTCCCGCGGCGCCATTTCCTGCGACCAGGGAGGGAGGCGCATTGTTTGCAGTTGAATAGAACTTTTTATCGGTGCCAGTTTGGAAAACATGCGACTTTTTTGATCACTTATTTACATTTTTAGGGTAAGAGAAATCACCCAGAAAAATAAAATTTTGGCTTTTGGAATTTTTTTTCCTTCTATGGTGTTCAGAGCGCGAGATAAATAATGTTTTGTTTTCATGTCTCAGACTTTTTCGGACTCAGCGACACCAAATATAATTTTTTATTCTTTTATGCTTTTTGTTTGTAAAATGGCAAAAGGTGGGCGATTTGAAATTTTAATTTTTTCTTTAACTTTAAAGGGGTTGTCTCACTACAAGAATTGCTTTTTAGGTTAAAGATCTTGTAAAAACAAGTCAGTTTGTAATATGTGTCGATTAACTATATCCTACCTATTATTATTTATTTTTGGGCGCCCTTGGTTCCAGGGCGCTGTACATTCGGGTTTCGTAACAACAGGTACAGAAGGAGAGAGGTCCCTGCCCGTGAGTGCTTACACTCTAAAAGGAAGGTGGGAAGAGACAGAAGGTGTGGGGCAGACAGGTGTGTGGGGTGGTGTAGTGACAGCGGGGTTATTGTAGATTATAGGCAAGCCTGAAGAGGTGGGTTTTCAGGTTGCTTTTGAAGCTGGTGAAAGTGGAAGAGAGTCTGATGTGTTGGGGCAGTGAGTTCCAGAGTGTGGGTGAAGCACGGGAGAAGTCTTGGAGACGGTTGTGTGAGGAGCTGATAAGGGGAGAGCAGAGGTGAAGGTCCTGTGAGAAGCGGAGGTTACGTGAGGGGAGATATTTGGAAATTAGGGCAGAGATGTATGGAGGGGAGAGGTCATGGAGAGACTTGTAGGTCATGGTTAGTAGCTTGAAATGAATTCGCTGGGCAATGGGAAGCCAGTGAAGGGATTGGCAGAGGGGAGAGGCAGAGGAGTAGCGAGGAGAGAGGTGGATAAGACGGGCAGCAGAGTTAAGGATGGATTGGAGGGGAGCGGGGGAGCTAGCTGGGAGGCTCAGAGAAGGAGGTTGCAGTAGTCTAGGCGGGAGATGACGAGGGCGTGGAGCAGCATTTTTGTGGTGTCCTAGTTGAGGAATGAGCGGATTCGGGAGATATTTTTCAGGTGGAGGCGGCAGGAAGAGGTGAGGGTTTGGATGTGCGGTTTGAAGGACAGATTGAAGTCAGAGGTTATTCCAAGGCAGCGGACCTGTGGTGCTGGTGAGAGAGTGTAGCCATTGACTGTGATAAAGAGATCAGGTGGAGGGATAGAGTGGGACGGTGGGAAGATGATGAATTCAGTTTTCTCCACGTTTAGTTTTAGGAGACGGGAGGAGAAGAAGGAGGAAATGGAGGACAGACAGTCAGGGATCCGGGAGAGAAGAGAAGTGACATCTGGGCCAGAGATGTAGAGTTGGGTATCATCAGCATACAGGTGGTAATGAAAGCCGTGTGAGGCTATGAGCTGACCGAGGCCAAGGGTGTAGATAGAAAAGAGTAGTGGACCCAGGACTGACCCTTGGGGGACACCAACAGAGAGAGGCCGGGGGGGAGGAGGTGGAGCGAGAATGAGAAACGCTGAATGTCCGATCAGTGAGGTGAGGGAGGAGAGTATTTGTACCTATTCTGAGATATCTCCTCTTGTATGGGCTGCATCAGCTCCTCAGGTCACTATAGCCACAGACCTGTTCTCTCTCTCATGATAGGCTGCCAGCACAGACTGCTATAGCTACAGACTTGTTCAGTCTCTCCTGATGGGCTGCCAGCACTGGTTGCTATAACTACAGACTTGTTCAGTCTCTCCTGATAGGCTGCAGCATGGTCGCTATAGTACAGACCTGTTGATCTCTCTGATAGGCTGCCAGCACTGGTTGCATAGCTACAGACCTGTTCCCTCTCTCCTGATATGCTGCCAGCACTGGTCGCTATAGATACAGACCTGTTCAATCTCTCCTGATAGGCTGCCAGCACTGGTTGCTATAGCTACAGACCTGTTCTCTCTCTCCTGATAGGCTGCCAGCACTGGTTGCTATAGCTACAGACCTGTTCCATCTCTCCTGATAGGCTGACAGCACTGGTTGCTATAGCTACAGACCTGTTCCATCTCTCCCGATAGGCCTGCCAGCACTGGTCGCTATAGCTACAGACCATGTTGATCTCTCCTGATAGGCTGCCAGCACTGGTTGCTATAGCTACAGACCTGTTCGATCTCTCCTGATAGGCTGCCAGCGCTGGTTGCTATAGCTACAGACCTGTTCCCTCTCTCCTAATAGGCTGCCAGCACTGGTTGCTATAACTACAGACCTGTTTGATCTCTCCTGATCGGCTGCCAGCACTGGTCGCTATAGCTACAGACCTGTTCCATCTCTCCTGATAGGCTGCCAGCACTGGTTGCTATAGCTACAGACCTGGCTTCTACTGCAGTCTAGTAGAAGCCAGTAAACACATCCCTGAATTCAAAGAAAACAGGACTGAGGCGAGATGAATCAATGCAGTGAGACCACCCCTTTAACATTGAGTCCCCCTAGGGTACTTCACCACTAGGGGCCGTGACAGTTTCTACAGCCTATTGCATTCTATAGACAATGCAAAAGGGTGTACCAATATGGAGGTGATGGAATGCTTCACAAGACTTCCAGCTGACATGTAAACTGATCGGGACCACATGATTTGCGCAACACCGCTTCTCATTCATTTAGCAGCACGGGATGGAGCCGGCTCCAATTAGCAGACGATACCTGCCAGCTGTGTAGCGGTGCAATCCTGCTGCAAAGCCCCTTACCCGCACTATGCTGTACTCATGTCAGGTGTCGATAAGGGGTTAACGGAGAACTATTGAATATATATATCTATATATTTTTACACTTAGTAATGTATTAGCTCAATGTGTGCACCCTGACAGCAGGTTTACCATGCAGCACGCTCTGGGGCTACTCTAGGTCCCACCAGCTGACTGTATATAGATTGATATATATATTCCCCAGGCTCCATCAGGCACTGAGCATCCCCTTTGATCTTGCAGCAGCGATGGAACAGGAATCAAAAAAAGGGTTTAAATTTTTTATTTAAAAAATTTTATGATAAAATTATTATTATTATTATTATTAGTTAAATGACAGGAATCGGTGCTTGCCCTGATCCTGGCTGTACACAGAGACTGCTGTAGGAATGGAGGCGTTCACTACAACACGGGGAGCCGCAAACCCAATCTGAAGGTGGCGACGTCTTTTGGGATCGCCATCAAAAAAAGAGACAGTGGGCGGTCGCTAAGGCGAAGAGGTCAGAATCCCTGGCACCCCCCACAGCGATACAAGAATCCGGCCGCCGCATGACACTGACCTGACAAATCGAACCGCCTGGTCCCGGGCCCCTGTGACCGGAGCGGTGACCGCGAGAATGACGGCGTTGGATCCGTCACCTCCTTTCATCATCAGGATGACGCTCAGAAGACGCTGGAAAAGTCGCCGCAGAGTCTAAAAGCAAAAAGTTAAAAAAATAAAAAAAAAAAAAAAAAATAATAATAATAATTAAAAAATATGTAAAACTAAATACCTGAAGAAACACACTACCCGAATGCGCTACTGCCACAGCTATTACTAACCCCATAGGCAAGGGCTGCATGGCTGAAAAGAAAGCCATGCTCAGCATCTCCAGGAGTAACACCCCAAAGTCCTTGTCCACAGGAGAACCCCAAACACAGGTAAAAATCCAGCACTTGTATGAAGAACTCCCATAGGACAGAATGGAGAACACAGCGCTCTCCTGTACTGGGAACTCCCATAGAACAGAATGGAGAACACAGCGCTCCCCTGTACTGGGAACTCCCATAGAGGAAAATGGAGAACACCCGCGCTCCCCTGTACTGGGAACTTCCCATAGAAAGAATGGAGAACAC
>JAODAL010057373.1:0-22719 GCA_025379985.1 Phyllomedusa bahiana
ACTGTGTGAAAGCCCCCTTTTTGCTGATTATACCCTTTCCTAGTCTTTTGGGATACTACAGTTTGGCATGATAAAATTTTACAAAGCCCAAAAATTTTTTGGACCCCTTCTCTTTGGTTTTTTCCCTGTATTTTCATGACTATAAAAATTGTAGATTCACACTGAAGGCATAAAAACTATAAATTAAAAATTGGAATTTTATACCTTATCAAAAAGTGTTAAACAACTAAAAAATATGTCTTATATTCTGGGGTTCTTAAAAGGGCCCCCTTTTGCTTTGATTTTTGCTTTCAAAACACTAAAAAACCCCAAAAGGGACCAAAACCGCGCGGGGAAATTGGCACAAACCGAGCCGGTGGCATCATCAGAACCGGCTGGCCAAGCTCCCCCGGATATCAGACACCCCTATCCTAGGGGTCCCCAAGTCCAGTTCTGGATTTTGGGCCCCCCGCCTCGGAAACAGGGGAAAGTGGGGGCTATGTGTGTGGGGTTTTCCATATTTTAAGATATAAAAACCCGCCATAGCCCCGGGTTATGAATGGATCGCCTATAAACCCTTTAGGGAAATATCGGGCCGCGGATTTGGGGTTGGTTTCTTTAAAATTTTTTTGGGGGTTGGAGATGCAGGGTGGGGTCTTCGGGTGCAAATTAATTGAAAAGAGGATCCTTTTTGATGGGTAAACCTCTTGCGTGCTAGTTCCCTATAAAAGGGGCTTTTTCAAGGGGTTTTTAGCGGGGGCTGATTAACGTGAAAAATTGGCTTTCCGGGGGCCCGGGGGGCCATCTGTGAGATCTGATAGTTTGGTTGAAGGAGGATGATGTCATATGAGTAAATTTTCCTCACACCCCCCCCCCCTTTTTGAGGGCGAAGGGGGGCAGTACCTTTTTGGGGTTTCCCCCAGGGCCCCCGGGGGGCTGTCCCCTCCCCTGTCGGAAAAACCCATTGGTGTTCCCGTGGTTTTTGGGGGGGCCCCCCTTTTTTCCGGTGGGAATGCCAAAATGTACTGTTGGATTTGCAAAGGCCCCGTAGCAACCTCCATTGGGTTCCCCAGAGACCGTGTGAAAACCAAGTCAGAGGGTTGGGGCCCTGTCCCCCAAACAATGTTTTAAACGCCCAAATAGGTAGGGCTGCAGCCGCTGGGGGGCCCCAAACTATTGCCGGGCTTTCCCCTCGGCAAAAGTTTCCCGGGGCTCAGGAAAATTAACGGGATGTTCCTGCCCCGTTTTTGTCCACCTGGTGAGCACTGCACCGGGGCCCAAAAAGTCACTGGCGCGGTTTTTTCTTTTAAATCCGGGTGAGTGGGTGGCTTGAAGTACTGGGGAGCTGGAAAAGGGCCCGGCTTGGGGGGCCGGGAAGGCCGTACGCAGCTTTTTTCCAATCAACTCCCCGGAGGGCAACCTCTCCCTGGTGAGACCCGTCAGGGGCTTTGCCAGGCTATATATTGGGGGAAACAAACCTCCTATAGTACCCAGCGGGGGCCCAAGAAGGACATCACCTCCCTTTTTGGGTCCGGGGGCTGGGCCGGGGAGGGCTTTTGGCATCCACTTTTCCCAGGCTCGGGCTTCAAGGCCCCCCCACCTGCCCCGATGCCCCGGGTAGTGGCCCTCACTATGCCCAAAGCTGGAAACTTTTCCGGCTTAAATGGCAACCCCTCCCCTGGGGGTTTACGCCCAAAAAGCACTGCTTTAGGTGCGGGAGGGGGTCCCCCCCAGGTGGGACTGAAAAGGCTATGTCACCCAGGTAGCGTCGGTCCCCTTTTCAAGTTTTTTAAACAGCGTTTTACCATTTTCTGGAAAGTGGCGGGGGCATTCTTAAAGCCAAAGGGGAATGACAGTGGACTCGTACGTCCAAAGGGGGTGAAAAAGGGCCAGAACTCCCTTCCCTCGGGGGTTCAGGGGAATCTCCCCAAAACCCCTGGTCAGACCAAATGATGGTCGGTATTTGGGCCCCCGGAAAATGACGAGCAGGTCATCGATGCGTGGCTTTGGGGGGTACCCGGTGCCCTGGCCCCCTTGACCCCGTAGTCCACGCAGAACGGGGGGGTTTCCCGATCCTTCGGGGGACAAAGGAAACGGGCGGGCCCGGGCACTTTTGGGAAAGCCGGTTTGACCCCAGCTTCGCATCTGTCAATTTTCCTCACCATGTGCTGTTTGCACTTGGGGGGGGATCCGATATGCTGAACCCGGGTTTGGGGGAGTGTCCCCTGTCCCGTGATGGACGCTGACCCCCCTTTCCAGGCAAAAAGTGAAAAATGCCTAAAGGGGGTGGAGGTTCCCAAACCCTGGGACCTTTGGGCCCTTCGGGAGCTGCCCCAAAAATTTTCCCTTTCCTCTAGGTTCCACCTGCCCTGACCGGGGGAGCATACCCCAAGGGGGTTCTGCCCTAAACCTTTCCTCGGCAGGTTGCAGGGGGGAAGGGCCCCATGCCTCCCCTCCTCATGTTCCCCCTACTCATGTTCCCCGGGGAAGGGCCCTTCCCCCTTTCCCCCGGTCGGGGGTCCGGGTGACCCAGGTACAGACTCTTTTGAGTTGTTTGGTTTTGACGACATTTGGGGGGTTCCCGGGTTTGCCTGAAGTTGTCCTATGGCACGAGGCCCAGTACCCACCCTTTTGACCCCCTGGTAGGTCCTCTCAAAAGGGCTTTCCCTGGTAGTACCATTCTTCTAGTCGGCCGGGTTTCCGTGCGTATTCTCGTGTACTAGCTCCCGTCAATTTCTGCTTTTTGTCACGGAACCCGAAAAACAAAAAATCAAGGGACCGACACCTCCGGGGTTTTCCCAAAGTCCCCTTCCCGGGCCCCTCCTTCCCAGAGCCGGGGGGCCCTGTGACTTTTCGCCCATAAGGAGCTCGAAGGGAGAAAAACCCCTTTTGGGGGCCGGGGAATTTCCCCGGGGTAAGTAAATAGTGGGTAGCCCCCGTCGCGCCCGTGGGGTCGACCAAACATCTTAAGAAACGGGTTTTAGGGGTGCCATTAAAACCGGGTTCACACGGCCTTTTTATTTGGGGGTTTGGTACGGGGCTGGCCCCCCGGGATGTTGCACCTTTTACAGCTTACAAAAAGGATTTCCATTAACTGCGACATGAATTGGGTCCCCCAGTCAGGGGAAACCCTTTTTTTCCCCGGGAGAAAGCCCACTGAGAAAAAGGGTTTCCAGTAAGAGGGTGGCCACCTTGTGGGGCCCAAATTGGATAAACAGGGCTACCGTTTCCCCGGGTACCGAGGGGCTTTTTTTCAAATCCCCTCGTACGAAGCGTTTCCCGGAGCGTGGGAAGGGAAACGGGGGCCAAATTAAATCCACAGCCACCCTCCTGGGGGGGTCTAAATCTTTATGGGCCAGAGGTACCAGGGGGGTTTTGGGCCCTCGGCCCCCCCCTTCTCCACCCTCTGAAAGGTGTCCCCACAAAACGGAGTAGGCACCCACGTCAGCCCTTCTTTGGCTTGGGGGGCCCAGTCCCGGGGGCCCAATTCCCCGGCCCAAAATCACCTGCGCCCCGCAACAACTCCGCCTTTAAGGGTTTGGGGTACCACCAACTGTGGGCCCCCGGGGCCACGCCCCCGGTGAAGGGGGCCGGGAACCGCCACGTGGTACAGCCGTCTTTGGCCCCAGAACCCCCCGTGCAGTGTCGGGGGTCCAAGGGTGGCTTTTGCCAAATTGCCCCCTTGGGGCTTTCAGGCTGTCGTCGCTGCTAACCTCCCTTAAAAACTCTCGAAGATGGGCCAAAATTGAATGGGGATTTGCCATTATTTTTTGGGTTTCCCCGGGCATGCCCTCCTGCCCCCTCCCCTTCCCCCTGGCACTTACCGGGGGTCCGATGGGCGGAGCCTTTTGGGCCCCCCTCGGGGGCCTCCTGACCCTTTGGCAATTCCCCCCGGCGCGTGACAGCGGCCCAACCGCTGAAAACCCCGCGGGTTTGGGGGTCCCTCCCCCTGGGCGCTACAGTTTAAAAAGTCGCCAGTCTGTTTGGGCCTAACCTGGCCCTCCGACATCCTTTCTGGGGGGACCCTGCTTCGTGGGCCCCCCCTGGGAGCCCTTTCCCCACCTCATGCTCCCCCCCCCCCGCTGCTCCCCCTGTCTGCCCCGGCTGTGGGAAAAACCCTGTCCCGTGGCCCCTTTTCCCGGGGCCCGCCCCACCTCATGCTCCCCCACCACCTGTTGCTCCCTGTTTGTCCCCTCGATGCCGCACCCGAGGACAACAAATCCCCGCAGGCTTGCTGGACAATCCGCTTCCCTATTGCAAAACCCCTGACCTTACTCCTCTCCACAGGAGGAGGGAACAGACCCTATCACCCACCCCCCTACTCCCCCCCCCGTATCATGTTAAAAAACATGGTCCAAAATTATTTTAAAAACGGTTGGATGACACATTAAAATTTTTGGGGGAGCAGACCTTGGGGGTTCGGGTTGCCCCCAAAAAAAAAAAAAAAGGGTACCAGCCGCCCCCAATTTTGTCCCCCAACAAATTTCAGCTGGAATGTTTGAAAAATAAAACCCCCCCCCCACCGCACTCCCTGCCCGGAAACCCCCGCCCCAAAACACCCTGGGCCCTTGGGAGTGCCGGCCCAAAAGGGGGCCCCCAATTTCCCGGGGACAGGTGGGTTTTTTTTGGGGTATTAAGTTCCCCTTTGGGGGCAAACCAAACCCGGCCTCAAAACCCAGTCATCTCCGCGCCGGGGTCCAAGAGTCCAAAGGCCCCTGGACCCGCCTACGGTGGGCTGGCTGGTAGTTATCAAGGAGCCTTCCCCCACCCCCCCCACACACCCAAAAAAGGGGGGGGCCCTTTGGAAAAAAGGGTGGGGCGGGGCCCTTTTGGCACTGGGGACTTTCGGCCTTGAAATGTCCGGCTGTTTGCAAAGGTAAAAAGTCGGGGGGTTCCCCCCCAGATGTGGAAAACAGGCTGGGGGCCCCCTTTTAAAAGGGGCTCTTACCCCCTCCCCAGCTGGTGTGCTTTCCCGGGCCCGGGGCCTGATTGTTGGGGATATTCATCCGCAGGTTTTCTGTGGCGTGGCCCCCTTCCCGGTTTTCCCCCCACGAAATGCTGCTGGAGGGCCCCCTGGGCAGTTCCACAAAAACTGCTCTGTGGGATGAGTTTCCCTTTAGGCCCGCGCGGTGGTTTAAACTTTTGGCCCCCAGGTTTCCACTGGTCGACTGCTCTTGGGGGCCCCCTTTTGGGCGGCCCCGCTGTCGTAGGAACCCCCTGCAAAACCCCCCCGGGGCTTCTTCCTTTACACTCAGGGGGGGGAAAATTTTACTGCCGGAAACAGTGCCTGCCTTTATTCCCTCGTAGGGTTTAGGGGGGAAACGGGGAGGTCCCCGAAAATTTTCCCCGACTTTACCCCCTGAACAAGGGATTGAAAACCGGAACCCCCTGGCCTCAGACACTGGGGGCTGGCGGCAATTTTACGACTGCCAGCAAGAAAAGGGGCCCGGTCCTTTCCCCCTTTATCCAGCATGGGAAAATTCCTTGCCCCCTTTTTTTTGGGCCTGGGGTTTAGGGGGCCCCTTGAAATGGTTGGGGGTGGGGCTGTGCCTTTTGTAGGTGAAACACCTGTAATTGGGGGGTCACGCCCCACCTGACGTTTCCCCGGCCCGCTCACACGTTCCCGGCCCGCTGCCCCCATTATCCGCTCGTGATGTTCTGCACTTTTCCGCCCAAACCGCTGCTAGGAGGGGGCTTTTAGGCGTCGAGGTCTCCAGCCTTTAACTTAGGCCCGGGGGAGCCCTTTCAGGGAATAGCAAGGGTGAAACGCCCCCCTGCGCCTTGGGGCCACATGTTACTGGCTTCCTTGAGGAGCCCAAGCGGGCTCCTCCCCGCCTTCAAATCCCTAGCCCGGTCCCGGGCTGAGCTCCTCCTGGATAACTTCACCGACTGTTTCCTCCGGGCCTATAGCTTTACCCTTGCCACGACCAGCCATCCTTGCAACACTTGGTTACTTGACACCAAAAACTGCAACCTGAATGCACCCAAAACCTTGTATTTGCACTCTGATTTGTCTAGTGCTGAGCTAATCTTAAGACCCCAGCAGTAAAAGCCACTGCTGGTAGTCCTTAGTGTCTGTGAGTACGGGACACGCACTCACACACACTATTGTCTTGATCCCACCACTGCCACCAATCTGTCAGGAAAAAGCCCGCCCCGCCGACCCACTCTAGGGTCGATGGCCTGACTTGGGGTGTATCGTGACCTTGCGCTGGCCCCTAGGAGTACACAAAGTCAGCCAGATACTGTTTTACCGTTGACCCCTGTCCACACGCGCACAGGGAGACTCAAGGAGTACGAGAGAACACCCTACTCATCCAGAATCCTGAACGGCTGGGAGAGATTAGTTTACCCACACTGGTTAAACAAAGTTCTGCCAAATAAGCTGCCACTAGTTCTCTCGTTTGGTTATAAGACCGGTCCGTTACCAACTTATAACAAGGGCAGGAACCAGCCTTGGGGTAGCTATATATTATAGACCGAGTACTACGCATGTGAGGCCGATGATCAAGACAGATTAACTCAGATTAAAGTTTATAGATTTAATTAGCCTTGGAGGGCACACTAGACAGATATATACAAAATAATAATAATAATATACAGGTAAGAGTCAGAGGTGCAAATATAAGTATGGTTACAATTCAAAGGCAGTAAAATGTGTCCAGTTACCTGAGAATTGCTTGGTGCTGAGGCCGCATGGGAGGTGGATGCGGCCCTGCGCTTCGTGGATACTTCTGGAATGCTAGAATGATGTCAGGTACCTCCCTCCTGAGTGAAACAGCTGGCCCCATCTGGGGCTCCTGCTTATATCTGTAATGGGACAGCCCACGTGGCAGCCCCCTACACGCCCCCCCACACACCCCTGGGGCGGTCTATGAACTCCTCCCATTCTGGCCATGCAATTTCTGACTGAAAAACCAAAAATGGACCATAACGCGGCAGGGCATTGGCACAGAACCAAGCCGGTGGCATCATCAGAACCGGCTGGACCTAAGCTACTCCCGGATATCAGACACCCCTATCCTATGGACTCCCTAAGTCCAGTTCAGGATTTCTCGGTCCCCCGGCCTCTTGCAAACATGGGAGTGGTGGCTATGTGTGTGGGGAGTTCCATATTTTAAGATATGAGACCGACATAGACCAGTTATAAACGGATCGCCTATAAATTTTTATGAAATATCGAGGCCGCTGAGTCTGGGTTGGTTTCATTCAAGTCTTTGGGGTTGGAATGCACATGTGTCTTCAGGTGCTAATTAATTGAAAAGAGGATCCTTTTGATGGGTCAACCTCCTGTTGTGCTAGCTTCCTATGGAAAGGCATTTACAATGGGTCTTAGCTGGGCTGATTAACGTGTGAATTGAGCTTTCCTGGGGGCCATCTGTGAGATCTGTCTAGTTATGAAGTTGAAGAAGAGATGACTGTTATATGAGTGAATTTTCCTCACAGATAGATAGATAGATAGATAGATAGATAATGAGATAGATGGATAGATATTGGATATATAGATAGATAGATAAATAGATAGATATGAGATAGATAGATGTGTTAACAGGGTATGTACAATTGAAACCAAATGTTTCCATCCAC
Organism: Phyllomedusa bahiana; assembly: GCA_025379985.1. Lineage (NCBI taxonomy): Eukaryota > Metazoa > Chordata > Amphibia > Anura > Hylidae > Phyllomedusa > Phyllomedusa bahiana. The sequence continues at coordinate 7,567 of JAODAL010057373.1, forward strand.
TATATATAAAGCCCCATCTGTCAGTTTTTCTGACATGAAATCAGAATAAACCTTCCCCGATTTAGGTCAATTAGGAACCAAAATTATTTCTATTTGCCAAATGCGGAATAATGAGAGGGAGAATTTTAAGGCATTTTTATTACTTTCTGCAAAGTTAAAAGTTTCCTCCATTTCATTAGTATTTGGTGGCTTTGCCCTTAAACTGTAGGACTCGGGTCAAATGTTTTGGATCCTTCCACAAGCTTCTCACAATAGTTGGTAGGAATTTTGGCCCCTTCCTCCTCGTGTAACTGAGCCATGTTTGGAGGTCGCCTCGCTTGCACCGGCCTTTTCAGCTTTGCCCATAAATTTTCAATAGGATTGAGGTCAGGGCTTTGTGATGGCCGCTCCAAAACATTAACTTGGTTCTCCTTAAGCCACTTTGTAACCAGTTTGGCAGTAGTTTCAGGTCATTGTCCATTTGGAACACCAATTTCCGCCCAAGCTTTAACATCCTGGCTGATGACTTGAGATGTTGCTTCAGTATTGTCACATAATCTTCTTTAGTCATTATGCCATCTATTTTGGGATGTGCATCAGTCCCTCCTGCAGGAAAACAACCTCAGAACATGATGCTGCCACCTCCGTGTTTCACAGTTGGGATGGTGTTCTTAGGCTTTTATATGTTTTTTTTGAAGTAATGGCTTATTCCTGGCATTGTGGCCTTTCAACCCATGTTGATGCAGCACTCGTTTCCCTGTGGATAATGACACAATCTTACCAGCTTCCGCCAGCATCTTCACAAGATCTTTTGCTTTTGTTCTTGGGTTGATATGCACATGTCGGACCAAAGCCCTTTAATCTCTGAGACACAGAACCCGTCTCCTTCCTGAGCGGTATGATGGCTGGACATTCCCATCTTGTTTGTACTTGAGTATAATTGTTTGTGCAGATGAACAAGGCATCTTCAGGTATCTGGAAATTAGGCTAGCTTTAAAAGGTTATTCTTTGTCAGTAAAAACATAAACATAAAATAGCTTCTGCTCTATTGATAAGACACAGCAGGAAGTGACATCACCATCACCACTTAGAGCAGAGATAGGTGGTCAGTAATCTAGGAAAGCTTGTATACACAAGCAGGAGATAAGAACTGCTCTAACTCTGAAATTAAGCTAACTCAGAACCGCATTGTAATAGGTAATAGTCTTTATTTATCTTATCTGAATTCTGCTTAAGAATCCGGGCGGTATTATATCGTCTTTTCAAAGGTTGTGGGAGACGGTTCTGTCCGCGGTTTGCGGATACGCCCGTCCCCCATAACCAATGAATTTGCACACCGTCCACCAGAAAAACGGGCAGAAGACTGTGCATGCTCTAAGGTTTTAGGAACGTCAGCGGCTGATAGGTAGATAGATATGAGATAGATATGAGATAGATAGATAGATATGAGATAGATAGATATGAGATAGATAGATAGATATTGGATAGATAGATAGATAGATAGATAGATAGATAGATAGATAGATAGATAGATAGATAGATAGATATTGGATAGATAGATAGATTGATATTGGATAGATAGATATAAGATAGATAGATAGATAGATAGATAGATAGATAGATATATAGATAGATAGATAGATATGAAATAGATAGATATTGTATAGACAGATAGATAGATAGATAGATAGATAGATAGATATTGGATGGATAGATAGATAGATAGATAGAGATAGCTTTGTGATGGCCACTCCAAAACATTGACTTGGTTATCCGTAAGCCATGTTGTAACCAGTTTGGCAGTAGCTTCGGGTCATTGTCCATTTTTAAGACCCATTTCCACTCAAGCTATAACTTCCTGACTGATGTCTTGAGATGTAGCTTCAGTATTGTCACATAATCTTCTTTCTTCATGATGCCATCTATTTTGTGAAGTACACCAGTCCTTCCTGCAGGAAAACAACCTCAGAGCATGATGCTGCCACCTCCGTGTTTCACAGTCGGGATGGTGTTCTTAGGCTTTTATATGTTTCTTTTGGAGTAATGGCTTCTTCCTGGCAGAGCGGCCTTTCAATCCATGTTGATACAGTACTCGTTTCACTGTGGATAATGGCACAATCTTACCAGCATCCGCCACCATCTTCACATGGTGTTGTACTTTTGTTCTTAGGTTGACATGCACATGTCGGACCCAAGCGATTGATTAGAGCCATGTGATTAGAGCACCCCTTTAAGGGTATGCCCACACAGCAGTGGTAAAATGCTGGGTGAATTCTGTTTAACAATCTGGGTGGTATTTTACCGTCTTTTCAAAGGTTGTGGGAGACGGTTCTGTCCGCGGTTTGCGGATTCGCCCATCACCAATGAATCTGCACAGCGTCCACCAGAAAAAACGGGCAGAAGATTGTGCATGCTCCAAGGTTTTAGGAACGTCAGCGGCTGAAAATCCGTTCAGTGTAGACTACTAGGCGGATTTTCTTCTAAAGTCTATGGGGAGGGCTTCTTGTCGATTTTCAGGCAGTTTCCAAATCCGCAAACAGCCTGAAAATCCGACCACTCGACCATGCTGTGTGGACGGACCCTAAGCCTCCTGGTGGCCATCAACCTCCACTCTTGTACGCCAGCCTAGCCCTGATGTCAGATCTTATCTCCTTGATTCACAGTCTGTAGTAACTGCGGATCTGGAAGAGGTTAATTAACTTTCCTCATAGCTTCTCTACTCCTACACCCTCGATTCTTACAGATGGTACAGCACTATGGCAAATTCCACTATATAGTTAACATATGTTACCAGGATTACCCACAGATAATATTTCTGTGAATTATTTGCACTTGGATGTACCAAGGACTGGAGAAACAGATTTTTTTCTTTATTTTGTACATTTTTTCTCATCAGAGCTAATAATGAGCAAATCGTACAAATTACCTAGTCTCTGCACCCCGTAAAGCCAATATCGCATGTTAGATGAGCTTAGGCTTCTATGGACAATGCAGCTAAAATGGAGTAACTGATTGTAACTTGTGGAGCTAAAATCAGCTTCAATACGTAGCAGACAGGGCCAGCCTTAAAGGGGTTTTGCCACAAAGTAAAATTGATGTGGCAGTCTTGAAAACTAAATAATAAACATTTTCACCATTCATCATTATTGAAAATTCTGGACAGTTTTTGTTTTAGATGCGCCTTTAGTGATGCATTGTTTTAAAGCCTCTCATAACCTTTCCCCCCGGCAGTACTGTCGTCTGTTCATGCCTTTTTTTTTTTTTTTTTTTTTTTTTTTTTTTTTTTTTTTTTTTTTTTTTTTTTTTTTTTTTTTTTTTTTTTTTTTTTTTTTTTTTTTTTTTTTTTTTTTTTTTTTTTTTTTTTTTTTTTTTTTTTTTTTTTTTTTTTTTTTTTTTTTTTGTACTCACACAACTCACTGCTAGAGCGAGTTCACCCCAGTGCTGTCATTCTACTCTGTCTCTGTATCCATTAGTAAATGCACACACTCACTGCTGAGTGAGTGTTCAACCCCAGGTGCTGTCAATTTACTCCTGTTCCTCTGTACTCCTTAGTAATCACAACACACTCACTGCTGATGCGAGTTTCAAACCCCAGGTGCTGTCATTTACTCCGTCTTCTGTACTCCTTAGTATCACACACACTCACTGCTGAGGAGTGTCAACCCAGGTGCTGTCATTCTACTCCTGTCTCTCTGTACTCCTTAGTAATACACAACTCATGCTGAGTGAGTTCAACCCAGGTGCTGTTCATTTCTACTCCTGTCCTCTGTACTCCTTAGTAATCACACACAACTGACTGCTGACAAGTGTTCAACCCCAGGTGCTGTCATTCTACTCCATCCTCCGTACTCCTTAGTGATCACACACACTCACTGCTGAGCGAGTGTTCAACCCCAGTTGCTTCCATTCTACTCCTGTCCTCCGTACTCCTTAGTGATCACACACACTCACTGCTGAGCAAGTGTTCAACCCCAGGTGCTGTCATTCTACTCCATCCTCTGTACTCCTCCGTAATCACACACACTCACTGCTGAGTGTCAACCCCAGGTGCTGTCATTCTATTCCTGTCCTCTGTACTCCTTAGTAATCACACACACTCACTGCTGAGTGAGTGTCAACCTCCCAGGTGCTGTCATTCTATCCGTCCTCTGTACTCCTTAGTAATCACACACTCACTGCATGAGCGAATGTGTTCAACCCAGGTGCTGTCATTCTACTCCTGTCCCTCTGTTCTCCTTAGTATATCACACACACTCACTGCTGAGCAAGTGTCCAACCCCAGGTGACTGTCATTCTACCTCCGTCCTCTGTGCTCCTTATTAATCACACACACTCACTGCTGAGCGGCAGGGGTTTATTTTGTTCGAATCCCCATGGTGCATGTCCATTCTACTCCTGTCCTCTGCCATCCTTATATGTAATCACACACCACTCACTGCTGAGTAAGTGTTCAACCCAGGTGCTGTCATTCATTCTCTGTCCTCTGTACTCCTTAGTAATAACATACTCACTGCTGAGTGAGTGTTCAACCCAGGTGCTGGCATTCTACTCCGGTCCTCTGCACTCCTTAGTAATCACACACACTCACTGCTGAGTAAGTGTTCAAACCCAGGTGCTGTCATTCTTCTCCTGTCCTCTGTACACAGTAATCACACACACTCACTGTTGAGCGAGTGTTCAACCCCAGGTGCTGTTATTCTACTCCCGTCCTCTGTATTCCTTAGTAATCACACACACTCACTGCTGAGCGAGTGTTCAACCCCAGGTGCTGTCATTCTACTCCTATCCTCTGTAATCACACACACTCACTGCTGAGCGAGGATTCAACCCCAGGTGCTGTTATTCTACTCCCTTCCTCTGTACTCCTTAGTAATCACACACACTCACTGCTGAGCGAGGATTCAACCCCAGGTGCTGTTATTCTACTACCCGTCCCCTGACTCCTTAGTAATTCACACACAACTCACTGCTGAGCGAGGATTCAACCCCAGGTGCTGTTATTCTACTCCCTTCCTCTGTACTCCTTAGTAATCACACACACTCACTGTTGAGCGAGTGCTCAACCCCAGGTGCTGTCATTCTACTCCCGTCCTCTGTTCTCCTTAGTAATGACTCCCAGGCTATGTTCACACGGTAGTAATTGCGGGACGTATTTCGCCCGCAATTACGCCGTGTGTACGGGAGCGGAGGGGGGCGGGGCGAGGGGGGCGGCAGCTCGCCGGCCCCATAGACTTTCATTACTCACGGCACGTATACACCGTGAATAATTGCCATGTCACTTATCTCCCCGCTCGCCGTAATGTGCGAGCAGGGAGAGGAGACGTAATCCATAGTTCTCTATGAGAACTGTGGATTACCGCAATGACTGGGACGTATCTCGCTCCTAATTCGGCGTATACGGAATAACATCTCATCACAAACCCCAAGCAGCAGCCATCCTGTTCCTCCCCACACATCCTCTAGTCTGCTCTCAGGGCAAATACTCGTTGTTGGTTCTCCTGGATCTCTCTGCAGCGTTTGACACTGTTGATCACCATCTTCTCCTCAGCATGCTCCATGCCATTGGCCTCCAGGACACCGCACTACTCTTGGTTTCTCTTCCTACCTCTTGACCGCTCCTTCAGTGTCTCATTTTTCCGGTTCACCCTCCTCTCCTCATTCCTCTTGCTGTTGGGGTCCCTCAGGGTTGGTTCTTTGTCCTCTCCTCTTCTCAATCTATACAGCCCCCATTGGCCAAACCATCAGTAGATTTGGCTTCCAGTACCATCTCTATGCTGATGACACCCAATTATACACCTCCTCCCGTGACATCACTCCAGCCCTGCTACAAAACACCAGTGACTGTCTGTCCGCTGTCTTTGACATCATGTGCTCTCTCTATCTCTAACTAAACCTCACTAACATTGAACTTCTTGTTTTTCCCCCATCTACTAACCAACCCCCCCCCCTCCCTGCTATTTCTGTCTCAGTGTGTGGCACCACCATAACGCCCGCTGTCTGGGGGTTATATTAGATTCTGATCTGACCTTCACCCCCTATATCCAATCCCTTGCCCGCTCCTGTCACCTCCACCTCAAGAAAATCTCCAGAATCTGTCCGTTTTTCACTATGGAAACAACCCAGACTCTTCATGTCGCTCTTATTCATTCTCGTCTGCACTACTGTAACTCCTTCCCTATCGGTCTCTCTCTCTACAAACTCTCCCCTCTCCAATCTGTCCTGAATGCAGCAACCAGGCTCATCTTTCTTTAAAGCCGCTATACTGGTGCCTCTACCCTGTGTCAGTCCCTGCACTGGTTGCCCATTCAGTATAGAATACAACACAAACTCATCACTCTCACCCATAAAGCTCTCCACAACGCTGCTCCTCCCTACATCTCCTCCCTCATCTCTGTCTACCACCCTACCCGGTCTCTCCGCTCAGCTACGGACATCAAATTACAGACCACAATCGTCTGAACCTCCCATGCCCGTCTTCAAGATATCACACGTGCTGCACCCTTTCTCTGGAACATCCTACCACGTACCATCAGGCACAACCCCAGCCTTCGCAGTTTTAAGAGTGTCCTGAAAATACATCTTCTTAGGCAGGCCTACCATGATCCCTAATTGCTAACCCGCACCTTCTACCACACACATTTCTGTCACTCCTTACACTAGGGCACTCACAGGCACTTATCTGTATATAGATGTACTGTCAGGGTGGCAGATACACCCGATTTTTATGTAAACCTCCCCATATTTATAAAACATGGCTGGACCATTGTAAATTTAGCACTTCTCCCCCTTTGTCTCCCCCAGGCACTCTCTTAGATTGTAAGCTCTTGTGAGCAGGGCCCTCACACCTTGTGTCTCACCTGTAAGTAGCTTTCACTTTGTAAGGTCTGTCTTTTGTCTGTAATTATATCCTCTATATTGTAAAGTGCTGCGGAATATGTCCACGCTACATAAATAAAGATTATTATTATTATTACCACCAACACAGGCATTGCTTTTATAATACTACCATACATTAATTAAATAATACCGCAAGACATTGGTCAAATAATACTACCAGATATTGCTCAAATAATACCACCATACATTGCTCAACTAATACCACCAGATATTGCTCAACTAATACCACCAGACATTGCTCAAATAATACTACCATACATTGCTCAACTAATACCACCAGACATTGCTCAAATAATACTACCATACAGTGCTCAACTAATACCAACATATAGGGCGACATGTATGAACGGGATTTACGCCTGTTTTCTGGCGTATCCTGTGCCTCACCGGCCCGAATCCCCTGTCGGACGCAGGGATGCAATGAAGGGCGCAGCGTTCGCCACTTTCGGCTGCGCCTCACATGAAGGGGCGTGCAATGGGCGCAGTCTGGGCGTTCTGGGGCGGGACACGGCACATTCGAAAACTCCGAGGCATGTACGATCGCGAGTCGGCAAAGTGCGGCGCAATGCAGCGCTCGGCAGCTCTGACAGGCAGACCTAGTTGATTCTGGTCTAAATGCTCCGGTGGAGGCGAAGTGAAGCAAGAACGGAACATGAGAGGAAACATATAGAAGATCGCAAGAGAAATCTCGGCGCTCAGCTCCGTGCGGCAGGAGTATGATTCCGAAAAAATTATTTTTATTAGGTGTAAAACATTTTCAGAAAAAGAGCTCAAACCTTCTAAAAATAAAAAAAAAAATTAATTCAATAAATTCATGTTTATTTCTTTATTTTCGTTATCCAAGGATCAATAGTATGGGTGCAAAGAAAATAAAGAAATAAAAATGAATTTATTGAATTAATATTTTTGTTTTCGTTACCCCCATATTATTGTTCATTTTATATCCAGATCGGTACAACTTCGGGAGTATCATCATTTTATTTCTGCCATGTACAATTTTATTACAGATTGCATTAGAAAACCCATAAGAGCATCGCTCGCTCTCCCATTGGTCCAAATAACCGCGCCCCTTTTAACTGAGCCAATCACAAACAGAGCTCGCTCGGCATTTCTTTTCCCCATAGAACTCTATGAGAAGGTAGCTCAGCCGCTGATTGGCTAAGCTGGACGAGCCCCTCTTCCTCCCAACCAATCACAGGACTAGAATATTTCCCATAGACAGTAATAACTTTTAGGGCGCCCTCTATCGTGCCCTTCTTTCTCCATTCAAAATAGAACACTACATATGATTGGTGGATTCATATCTGCCGCCTGGGCTCAACCAATCAGCTCTTTTCTGCCTTTTTACTGTATTTTGAACTGTCCCGCCTTTGAATTTGATTGGTCAATAGTTCTCCTACCTTATAAGGGCATGTCGCTCATATTTGATGGTCATACTCCATAGGTTAAATGGTCACTCGCTCTATTCTGATTGGTCAATACTCCTCCATAGCTTATAATGGGCCATTGTCGCTCCTATTCTGATTGGCTGGTTTATGCCGACCAATGAGAAGAGCTTAAACAATTTGAATTACTGTATTTCCTGGCTATTCTCTATATCCCAATTCCTGATGTTGCGCCGGTCTCGGCGACAAACGCGTTGTTAGTGATTTTATTAATCTATGTTTATAGAAGGTTTCAGGTCTTTTTCAGAGAATATTTTACACTTAATAAAAATGATTTTTTTTATTCATACTCCATGCTGCACGGCGCTGAGAGTCGAGATTTCATTGCCCCGATCTCTCCATAGACTACAATGGGACAAGTAGCTCGCGCTCTGATTGGCTGGGATAGCCAAGCCCCCGCTAACTCAACCAATCGGCTCTTTTCTGCATTTTTACTGTATTTTGAACTGTCCCGCCTTTGAATTTGATTGGTCAATTCTTCTCCATAGGTTTTAATGGGTCTCTGTCGCTCCTATTCTGATTGGCTGAGCTAGCCAAGCCCCCGCCAGCTCAACCAATCAGATCATTTCTGTATTTTGAACTGTCCCGCCTGTGATTTTGATTAGTCAATAGTTCTACATATGATTTAATGGGTCACTGTCGCTCCAATTCTGATTGGTTGGGTTATGCCGACCAATGAGATTAGCTTACAGAATTTGAATTACTGTATTTCTTGGCAATTTCCAATATCCAAATTCCTGATGTTGCGCCGTTCTTGATTTTTTTAGTAGGTTTGAGCTCTTTTTCAGAGAATGTTTGACGCCTTTATAAAGGCGATTTTTTGATTCATACTCCATGCCTCACGGACAAGTCCCGCACTGCGCCCCACACACACTGGCGAGGCGCGGTGAACTTTTCTCCGCATGTATGAGCGCACCTCCTCGGACGGCGAATATGAGGCACAGTCCCGCACTGCGCCTAAGTCCCCGCACTGCGCCTCACACCGCATGTATGAGCGCACCTCGCCACCGACATACATGAGGCGCAAGTTTCGCCGGAAAACTGGCGGAAACGTGCGCTCCGACGTGGCAAGAATCATATATGTCGCCCATAGTGCTCAAATAATACCACCAGACGTTGCTCAAATAATATACATACATGCTAACTATACCACAACATTGCTCAATACAATGCCACCAGACATGCTCAAATAATACCACCGTATAGTGCTCAAATAATACTACCATACAGTACTAAAATAATACCACCATATAGTGCTCAAATAATACTACTGTATAGTGCTCAAATAATACCACCATATAGTGCTCAAATAATAATACCGTACATTGCTCAATTAATACCAACAGACATTGCTCAAATAATACCAACAGACATTGCTCAAAAATATACCAATATTGCTAACTAATACAACATATAGTACCAGATATACACAGACATTGCTCAAATGATACCAACAGACATTGCTCAAACAATGCCACCAGACATTGCTCAAATAATACCACCATACATTGCTCAAATAATACTACCATACATTGCTCAACTAATACCACCAGACATTGCTCAAATAATACTACCATACATTGCTCAACTAATACCACCAGACATTGCTCAAATAACACCACCATACATTGCTCAACTAATACCAACATATAGTACTCAAATAATACTATCATACATTGCTCAAATCTAACTACCATATAGTACTCAAATAATACTACCATACATTGCTCAAATGATACCACCAGACATTGCTCAAATAATGCCACCAGACATTGCTCAAATAATACCACCAGACATTGCTCAAATAGTACTACCATACATTACTCAACTAATACCAACATATAGTACTCAAATAATACTACCATACATTGCTCAAATGATGCCACCAGACATTGCTCAAATGACACCACCAGACATTGCTCAAATAATACCAACATCCAGTACTCAAAACTATCAAAGAAAGTTATAAATAATACAATAGAAATAATAACACCATGTATTGCTCAAATAAAATTATCATACAGAACTCAACTAATACCACCAGACATTGCTCAAATACCACCACCAGACATTGCTCAAATAATACCTAAATATAGTGCTTGAATACCACCACCAGACATTGCTCAACTAATACCATCATAGAGTGTTCAAATAAAACTTCCTTAGAAAGCTGAAATAATACCACTATATAGTACTCAAATGAAATTACAATTCAAAGTTAATTTTGTATCACCATATACTGTAGTGTTCAAATATAGGCATAACTATAGCCATGTGAGGAACAATATATTACTGGGGTTCTGGTTAAGTTGTGGGGCCTTATGAATTCTAGTTACATCTTTGCAAAAATAGCACCATACAGTGACTAAATAACAGCTCTATACATAAAGTAATCTAATAACAATGCTAAATTGTGTTGCTCAAATAAGACCCTTTTCTTCAAGCTGGTGAAAAATTCTAATCTCTAGTGTTGGCTGTAACTGTAGCATTAACCAATAATTAGTGTAAAAGCATTTAGGGTGTTTTAGGAATTCTGCTAGGGTATCAACCATCTGATTTCTTGTTTCCATAGGTTACCCTAATATCCATGAACCTTCCCATTCTGCAACTGCTGGTTTTACCTCAGTTGATTGTGAAAAAGTAGGGGAATCCTCTCTTTCTGTTTACTATTTGCTTAAAAAAAGAAAAAAAAATATTAAAAAAGGATACAGGGTCCCCCTCCTCTTTTCTGGTAAAAATGGCAGCTGCAGTTTGATACTATCAGGATGGGAAGGTCCATGGCTATTGGGCCCTGTCTATCCTAGAAAAACCAGCTCATAGCCGCCCCAGAAGTAGACCATCACAGTACAGGTTCCAATTTTCATGGTAACTTGACTCTTCCTGGTACCCCTGGTGTAATGAGTACAGGGGTAATAGTGAGAGGGGGTTTTAGGCGACAAAACAACCACTAGCTGACAGCAAGCCCTAGCGCTAGTAATGGAGAGGCGTCTGTCAGACAACTCCATTACGAAAACAGGAAAAAACATGGTAAAAAAATCCACTGACACAAAAGAAAAAATAATTTATTTCAATAAACACTCCCTGACAACATCCTTCTTTGACCATTTTATGAAAGAAATGGATCCAATGCTGGTCTGACGTAATCCAATGGATCCAATGTAGTTCAAATGGAAAACCTGTTAAAAAACAAAACAGAATTACTACACTCACATTTAATAGCCTGTATAGACTATCTAATTGCCCACAGCAAGCACCCTAGGTATGGGGGAAGGGGGGGGTATGGGACATCACATAGTATTCCCTGGTCTATGGACTCTCCAGCAGTTGTTTGATGTAGTCAGCTCCAGATACCTGTGACAACCTACCAGGACCTTATTGAGTCACTCCCCGCCCGTCTAGCTGCTGTCCGTGCTGCACATACTCTGGATATTAGCTGCCAGTCATAATAATGTGATTCCACTGTGTATTAAACTACTACCGACACAAGACAAATTGGTACATCCTGGTGCTTTTAAGGTTTTATAAAGCAGGATTACTCATACCGGGATTACCATAGAAGGCTCGTGTCAGTTGCTAATTGCAACTGGTAACAGCAGGGAACAGAGCCGGCTCCGTTCCCTGCTGTTTAACCCCTCGGCATATGAATGAATGAGAAATGGTTCCGAAGTTAAAATGGCAGCTGGAAGCCTTATAAAGGTTTTGATTGCCGTCACGTCTACAGTTTTACTGCCATCTTTGTTCACTCTTCTGCGTTGTTTATACAATGCACAAAGGTATACTTACAATCTCCTCCCTTAGGGCATGTCCCCATGGTCTAATTATTATTGTTTTGTGGCCGTGTACACGGCCGCAGGGGGACGGCTTTTCTCTGCACTTCCCTTCACAGTGACTTGTTCATATTCCGCCCAAATGAACATGTTCAATGTTTTTCGGACCGCCGGCGGTCTGAAAAACCACCCAGTGGAAAACCCGTGCAGTGGGCTCCGCTGCACAAATTTTCCATAGAGGTCCATTCTAAAGGTTGACAGCCGGTTTTCAGAGGGTTTTCAAAACTGAAAGTGGGGACATGCTCTTAGCGGTCAAGTACCCTGGGAGGACTCAATGTTAAAGTAAAAAAAAAATATAAAAAAAAAATTTGTTTTAAAGTGTAAAAAAATATAAAAGTATTAAGGGGGACATGTATGATCGGGTTTTTTAAGCTTTTCTGGTGTAAAATGCGCCTAAGTAAGTCGGCTACGATGTCTAATGCACCTAATGAATGTGTCTGGTGCATTGTTCATAAGATTGGACACTTTCTAATGCGTCTAATTTGAGGGGACGTTCTGGTGGGTTCTGGGGGCGTCGCACCACACTCGTAATACTAGGCACATATATGAATGTGGTTCGACAAAACCAGGCGCATTACTGCTCAGAAAGGCAGACCTATTCCAATGTGGTGCCTGAGCCTGAGGAGTCGCAGTGGAGCTGGATTTGCTGTTAGGGGAAAAAATGTCTTCCACCAGTACAATAATAAAAAGTAATTTCTGATAATTATCAAACTAAAATGACATTATTTACATTTTATAAAAAAAGTTATCATATAAAATTAATATAAAAATATAGAATATCCCACAAATAAAATATCTCCTATAAAATGTATTTAAATGTAATAGAATCTAAAACTAATTTTACATGAAATAACCACTGATGATGATGTTCAGATTTTACCTTTTTTAATTTTTACTACATTAAATTTGAAATTTATTTTTGCTGCTCTCGCCCTTTATTCCACATACAGCAGGAGCCGGCACAGCACAGGTCTTGCTGGGATCTGTGGTCCTCCAAGCGGGATCAGTCCCATAGTTTCTATCACTGACTTGCTATTCTAATGACTTCTCTTATTTCCAGCCTATCTATAGCCTTTATACATGTTTGGGGCATTACTAATGTGCTTAAGCTCCGTATTGTGCCAAACACACAGGCGAGGGGCCGAGAACTTTACACACCATTTATAATCGCAGAAAAACCACTTTCATACATTCAGGCGCATTATACACTGAAAAACAGATGAGAAAATGCACTTCTATGCACCTTCCTTTATACATGTCTCCCTAAATGTTCAACTCAACCCCCTTTTGCCATTTTACAAATAAAAAAATATAAAATATAAGTATTAACATCATTTGTTCCATACACCGTAGAAGAGAAAAAAAATCCAAACCAAAGTTTTGGTTTTTTGGTCATGTCCCCTAAAAACCTGATTAAAAGTGATCAAAAAAGTTGTATCTATCCAAAAATGGTACAAATAAAAAGTAGACTTCAGCCTGCAAAGTATGCACCATCATTTAGCTTCATAAGTGGAAGCAGAAAAGTTATTGGTCGCAGAAAATGCCGCTGTGACGCAAATTCACAAAATAGCACATGTTTGTATTTTTTTTTTAGGGTGCTTTCACACGGCGCATTTTTGGGTGTATTTTTGATGCATTTTTTGTGCAGAAATATACAACATTAATTGCTGTGCCTTTCTACACAAAAAACGCACCCGCAGGTGCATTTTTATGCGTTTTTCAGATGATTGTTTGTGCAGAAAGGCACAGCAATTAATGTTGTATATTTCTGCACAAAAAAACACATAAAAAAATGCACAAAAAACGCAGCTGCGTGTGAAAGCACCCGTACGGTACTAAAATCTAAGGAAAACCCTATATATTTGGTATCACTGGAATTGTATCAACCTGCAGGAAACAGATAACACATCATTTGTACCAAAGAGTAAAGAGCCTAAACAAAAAAAAATAATGGCAGAAAGTAAGTTTTTTCACACATTTTGCTATTGTACAGTCAATGACACCATTAGAAACTTTATCTTATCTTGGAAAATAAAAGCCCTCATATGTCTATATAGATGGAAAAATAGAAAATTTAGGGTTCTTGGAAGACAGGGAGGGAAAAAACTTAAAGCCACATTATTATGACCGGCTGTCAGAAAGTGGTTAAACCGGGCCCAGTTTGGAGAGGTTTGGGGCTGTATCAGGGTCCTCTTCTGACCCCTTGACCGTTCTTTGGTGGGGCGATAAGGCGCTAACGGGCTAATAAAAATCCCGTTTGAGTGTCTTGGCATCGGTGGCTGAACCTCCGCCCCGATCTTTTACCCTTTTAGATGGGGGTGCTTTACCGGAGGAATCAAAGGAACCCGGCTTTGTGGTAGGGAAAGGGGGCCCAAAACGGGAACCTCCATTCAGGGGTAGATTCCCATTTTTGTTGTGTCTAAAGCGCAAGGGGTAGGATTTCCCCGTGTGGCATTATCCTGTGCCGACCACAGATTAGTTTACATTTTTATGGGGAAACCTTACTAAGTGAAAAAAAATTTAAAAAATTTAACTTTTTTCATCAAAAAAAAAGGTCAGAAAAACAATTTTATGTCCCAAAAAAAATTATTATTTTTTAAATAAATTTTATTAAGATAATTTTTCATAAATTAATGCAACAAAAAACCAACCTAACCAAGCCCGTTTCTGGTTAACAAAGATTTGGGGGTTTTAGGTTAAAAAAAATGGAAAAAAAAAATGGATTTTCCCTTGGTTTTATAAGTTATTAAAAAAACCCTTAGTGCCTTGCTTGAAAAACGAGGCTTAAGGTCTTTTCAAAAAAAAGTTCCAAAAATTTAAATGAAAAAAGAAAATTTTTAAAAAATATGGGGAAAATACTTTTCAAAGGGTCGGATTTGGGGTTAAACTGGTTTTTTCAAGTTTTTAGGGGTTGGTCCGCTATTTGACCCTTATATGTTCTTTTAATGAGGAGGTTGGGTCAAATGGTTAAGAAGAATTTTTTTGTTTTTTTTGAGACTTTTCTG
>JAODAL010057374.1:0-7500 GCA_025379985.1 Phyllomedusa bahiana
ATGGGGGCCGCAGGCGGCTTTTATGGGGGGCCGGGCGGGGAAGGCATTAGGGGGGCCGAAGGGGGGATATGGGGGGCCCCCGGCGGTTTTTAAAGGGGGCCCCGGGGGCGGGGAATATGGGGGGCCCACGGGGAAAGGCATTATGGGGTGGCGCAGGCGGGGCATTATAGGGGAACCGGCGGCTTTTTAGGGGACCGCGGGAGGTTTTTATAGGGGGCCCCCGGGGGAAAGGCATTATAGGGGGCGGGCCCCGGGTTATAGGGGCCAGGGGGCGGGCCATTATGGGGGGCCGCAGGCGGGAATTTAGGGGGGCCACAGGCGGGCCCATTATGGGGCCCCCAGGAGGATATGGGGGGCCAAAAGGCAGGCTTTAGGGGGGGCCAAGGCGGCATTATGGGGGCCCGCAGGGGGGTTTTTGGGGGGGGGCCACAGGCAGGATTATTGGGGGCCCCCAGGCGGATATGGGGGGCCACAGGAAAGGCTTTAAGGGGGCCGCAGGCGGGGAATTTTTGGGGGGGGCCACGGGCAGGTTTAAAGGGGGCCGGGCGGGCGGGGATATAGGGGCCACAGGCAGGGCATTATAGGGGCCGCAGGGGGGGATTTTGGGGGGCCCAAGGGCAGAATTTTGGGGCCGCAGGCGGGAATTAGGGGGCCGCAGGCAGGCTTTGGGGGGCCGAAAGGCGGGTTTATGGGGGCCCACAGGCGGGGGCATTATGGGGGCCGCAGGCGGGATATAGGGCCCAAGGCGGGCACTTAAAAACAACAACATTAATCTTACCCAATTCCCGGGCGGGGTGCCCCTTTCTGCCCTTTCACCCGCGCGCTCCTCTGGCAGTCCTCGGGGCGCACGGCCTGTGACGCGTGTGCCCCCCCGAGGGAGGCAGCGTCGGGGATGACATAACGTAAATTGCGACGCTGCAGGCTGGGGGGCACGGGGCCCGCGGCGGGCCCTCAGCGCTTTGAGGACCCGGGCCCGGGGCCCAGCTGTGTCGGACCTGCGGCTCACCGGGGGACCCAGCGATCCTCCGGGGGGGGCCGGGGCCTGAACTTTTCTGCGGGGCGGGGAGCGCTTGCTCTCTGCTCCGGAAGGGGGGTCACAGGGGGACCCCCGGGCG
Source organism: Phyllomedusa bahiana (assembly GCA_025379985.1). Classification (NCBI taxonomy): domain Eukaryota; kingdom Metazoa; phylum Chordata; class Amphibia; order Anura; family Hylidae; genus Phyllomedusa; species Phyllomedusa bahiana. The sequence continues at coordinate 1,116 of JAODAL010057374.1, forward strand.
CTTCGGGCCCCGGGCCCCCCTTAGGGATAGGTGGGTAGGGGGTTCGGTGATAAACCCCCCCCCCCCCCCAAACAGAAAAAAGTTTTAGTTAATTAAAACCCTAAAAATTTTGTGTGTTGGGTTTTCGAAGTTCTATGGGAGAAGATGTTTTTTTTAATTTTTTTTACCAAATCAAATACAAGTAAAGAAAAGGGGGGCTGGAAATTTATGATCCAAAACAGAAAACCCTGTAATGGGGAAACAATTTTGTAAAGGGAAATTTGGCTCTATTGTGATAGAAAAAAATTGGGGGACAAAAAAATAATTCATTCCTTTCAATGGCTAACTAAAAAGGGATAAGGACGTTTGAAAGCGAGGGTAGTTAGGGGGGTTTCAGCCGGGGAGCAGTTGCTTTTGGGCCCTGCATCCTGAGAGGGCCCCCAAAAAACCCTTTAAAAGATATGAGATTTGGAACGGTGTGTTATACAATTACTGAACCCCCAAAAAAAGCAAAAAAATGAACTTTTTAAAAACCCCCGGTTCAATAGCCCAAGAAAAGGAGGGCAGAATGCGGACCCCCCGCAAAAAAAAAATTTTAACCTGGGGAGCGGGAAAACCCGCTTGGGGGGGGGAAATTTAGGGTTGCAAGGGCCCCAATCATGGCCTGAATAACAGAATTTTCTGGGCAAACCCAGGATTCCCAAACTCGTGGTTTTAGAATTTGGGTTTCCCTCTCTGAAATTGGGTTTCTTGAAACCCCTCGAGGAAGAAGAGGGGGAAAAGGGGGAAACAGGTTTGATCAGGGTGAACTGAAACCCAAAATAGGGGCCAGTGCATTCCCCTTCTTTGGCCCGTGGATGCCTGGCATTGGAGGGCATCCTTGGAAATTTATGGTTGAGGCGAGACGCAAAAAAAACCCAAGGTTTTGGCGTCCCCCATTTCTGGCAAAGGACGGAAAAAACCTTTTCCCGGGAGAAAAAGCCCCCCTCCCCAAAAAATCGACCGTCGACAACTGAGGGGTTCTCGGTCCCAAAACCCGGGTTTTCTATCCCCCGGGAAAGGGAAAAACCCCCGATAAAAGTTGGCCCCCTGACTGCCCCTGCCCAGTTTAAAAAGTTTTTGCGCTTCCTGAAAAGCTGTCCAGCTTTGGTGCCACCAAAGGGGATTCGGTAGGCCACTTTCCGTGATGTTTTCGGACTGAACCCGAAAACGGGGTTTACGTCGAATGAGAGGGGACCAAGGGGAGAAGCGCCCAGAATTTAAAAGGGGCCCCGGGCTCCCGGGAAAATTGATCTGGGGAAAGGATCCCCCGGGAACCCGCGGGCCCCTGAGTCCCTCCCCGGGGGGCCCATGGGCTGTGCCCCACCTGATGTTTCCCGGCATCTGTGGTGATGATCAGCCATCGCGGGACAAAAAAAATTCCTTTCCCCGATGGAATTTCAGGGGAGATAGCCCCCGGGCCCAGGGCGACTCCACCCGGGGGGAGAGGCGAAAAAGTTGGGGTTTGGGTCATTAGGGCCCCTTTTTACCAAGAAAGGGTTCGCCCACTGCAGAGTTTGGGGGAAACCCCCCTAAATGCAGTTCCCGGATTTCCCCTGGTGGAAGAAACACTCTGGGCCACCTGAGGGGTCGAAAATTATCTCCGAAAATCGAGATCAGAGGAGGGATTTGGGTCGAAATTGACTAGTTTTTTACGCAGAGACGGAGGGGGGAAAGGGGGAGCGGCGAACAAAGACCACCCAGCCAAAAAACGGGACTGGGTTTCCCGCCCGTCCTCGGGGGGGAAAAACGTTCGGGTACAATACGCTTTGAGGGGCCCCCTGTAAGAGGGAGCCAGGGGTTTAGCCCCATTTCGGTTTGGGGGGAAACCCCAGGAGCTCAATCCCCTTTCCCCTGAAGTGGGGAAACGGGCGCGCGGGGAAGGAGCCTTCACCAAAAAGATTTCCAAATACAGGATGAGGGTTTTCCCCCCTAAATGCGCAAAGGAATCCCCAAATTCAGGGGCGCCAAAAACCCCTGTGAAGACCTTTGGACCCTTTTTTGGGGCCGAACGAAAGAGCCCTGAACTAAATTGCCCTGGACCCTACCGGGGGAAAAAAACAAAAACCCGCGGGTGGGCCGGGGAAAAAAGGGGGATGTGCAGTCGTGCCCCTGCTGTTTTTTATGGAAAAAAATTTCCCTTTCTGCCCCTGTGGGCTATCCCGACCGGAGGGGCCCTCCTTTGTAAAAAAGGGGGAAACCCTTTACAAAGGGGTTGAGCCCCCTTGAGTTTAAATTACTGGCCTAAACCGCGCCCCCCCTTCTTGGGGACCTTTAAGGACTGAATTTAAAAACCCAAAAACACTCGGGGTGGGGGGCCCGGGCGAAAATCTCCCTTAAGGAGGGAGGGTGGGGGATTGGCCAGACAAAAAGCTGACGCCCGAGTCAGAGAAGCGGGGGGGAAAGGGAAAAGAAAGAAACCGGGGTTGGGGGGTTTAAACCCGAAATGAATCCTGTATCCTGAAGTGACAACCTCGAAAAACCCAGGCATCCCCCGCCTTACCTCCAAGATTTCCTGGAACTGGGGGAAGAAACCCCCCCCCCGGGGATCCTTTTTTTCCAAGAACGCCCTTGGCGGAAGGACCCCCTTGGGGGTTTGTGAGCTCCCCAGGACAAGGCTGGTTGGTTGGGGTGTTTTAGCCCACAGGAACGGGGAACTTTCCCCGTTTGCGGGCCCTTTGTACGAAAAAAACTCGAAAAGGGTTTTGAAAAATGGGTGCGCCTTTTAAGCAAAATGCCGCACCGGTTTCGAGAGAGGAAAGGGTACTAGACGGGCCTGGGGCCCTCTGAAATTAAAGTTTTTGGGAAAAACGCTTACCAACAATGCTTACCGCCGAAAACGGAAGCGCCAGAAAAAACCCTCTGGAGGCTGCATCCGAAACCAAGATTAAAACCAAAAGGGACAGGGGAAGGGCCACTGCTTTCGCCAAAATTTAGCCCCATAAGCGGATTTGACTCAAGAGAAGTGTAAACCGGGGAACTACAAAATGTTGAAAGCGGAAAAAGCGAAATTTAAAATCTTTTCGAGCCCCAGGGGACACCCTTTTGCTGAAAGCTGCCTAGCCAGTTTAATGAAAGGGCTTTGCTGAAACATGACGACGCAAAGGCCCCGGTCAGCGCTGGCCGCCTCAAAGGGGACTTACCCAAAAACCATCAAGATGCCTGTCTGTGCTGTCACCAAGGACTGCTGCGTCCCGAGACGGGATGGCTGTAGATTTTTTTAGAGCCCCGGGGGCTGGGATTCCCCAGATGGGCCCCCGCCCACCCTTTTTTTCAACCCATTCCTCTGGGAAGGGCAAAGCCCCATTAAGCCCGTTGGTTGCAAAAAGGATGTTTCCCCTCCCTGGCAATCCGCTCCTCCCAAACCCGGGGGTTGGGGGGAAACACCAAAACCCCGTGCCTGCTTTCGCTTAAAGGAGACCTGCTCCTGGGAAAGGGTGAGACATTTTTCATCCTTAAAATGGGAGGGAGTTCTAATAGCCCGGATTTAAAGGGGGTTTGGGCCCTGCTACCGCACCTATCTCGTCTGACCGGAGGGCAGAAATTGAGAGTCCCCCTTGAAAAAGTCTAATCCCCACCTGGGTTCTATCTCCCACCTGACCGTCAGGGGGAGCGTCAGGTGATAACGAGGAATTGAGAGCTCTAACCCTCTTATGGCAATTTATCGTACGGGCTGCGCCGGGCGCTGGACCCTGGGAGGTGCTGGGCTGGGCAACGAGCAGGGACGGCATGCGCTCTATGGCTGAAACCATAACATGGGACAGTCGGGACAGGTCGCCCACAGCTAGTGAGAGAGCCTTGGCCCATTCCGGTGTCACCGACTCCTGACAGGAGGGGTTGGGCCATGAGGCGGTTGACTGAGGAGCAGCTCAAAAGGTACAAAGGACACTGGGCTGGCCACAAGGGAATTTCCTGTGGCAACGGGCACAGGCGAAGTAAGTTGCCAATGATTTAGATGCGGAGGGTTAAACCCTCATCCTTGGAAAGAGACATAGCTGCAAAACGCACAGGGCAGGGATAGGTGGCCCCAAACAGGCCAACTTACCACCCCAAGGTGCTGTGTCCTCCTCAGGAGATGCAGCAAACAGCCAGGAACGCCAAAAAATGGTGTTTAGGCTCTTTACCCAACACCGGCCCGGGCTGCTGGATGTCCTGCCACATCCTGGGAGGGGCTCGGACCCGTTTGGGGCCACCCCCGTGGCAGCACAGACCCAGGAAAGGGCGCGGCCTAAGCCTCCGGAAGCCGGGGCTAAATTTGAACATGCGGCCGTCAGTACGGCGCTGGAAGGCCGCAGAAGCGGGTAAGGAGCATCCGAAGCCCCTGGGAGGCCCATCCTACGCCCGAGCAGCCACTGGCAAGCCACAACATGCGGTACCGCGGCGATAACGCAACAGCACCGCATGGTTGTCAAAATGCTGGCGCAGTAGTCCAACCTGCCCTGCTGTGTAACGCCAGCCATAGTAAGGCGGGGAAATAAAACCGCCGCTTGGGACAAATGCTTAACTGCACGCTGACACAGCGGGCTAACATGCCCGCTGCCCAGTGCCAGCTCCAGCTAAGCGGGGGAAATGCAATTCCCCCCTGGGACGCCCACCCCCGGGGAATAGGGCAACCCTGAGGGGCCACAGGAAAACGGAATTCCTGCGGCCACCCAAACCGTATTAAAGGAAAAAAAACCCGACTACCCCCAAAACGGAGGAAGTCGGGGTACTCACCAATCCGACTTCTTCGGGCATCGCGGCATCACCCCTTTAGTGCCATGCAAGCAGAGGTGAGGCTACTGGAATCCGTAAAAGGCCGCAGAGGCGGCAGGTGGGGACGGGTGAGCGGCAAGGAGGAAGACCAGCCAGCTAAAGAACTGACTGGGTTCCTGGCGCCCTCAGGGGGGACAACGTCACGGTAAAACTATGCGTTGACGGCCCCGCTGATAGGTGAGAGCCAGGAGCTCGATCACCTTCCTCCAAGTGAGAGGCGGGGGCTCGATCACCTTCCTTCAGGTGAGAGCCGGGGGTTCGATCACCTTCCAAAAGGTGAGCGCCGTGTGCAATCACCTTCCTGCAAAGGAAAGAAAAAATAACAAACACTGCAGAGCAGCGTCTGCCTCCTACAGACACTAGGTGCTGTGTCCCCCAATGAATTATCATCGAGAAAGACGGCTTTGTGGTGACATAATAAATATGTGTAAATATATCAAAGGTCAATATAGAGACCTCTCCCAGGATCTATGTACACCCAGGATTGTATTTAGAATAAGGGGCGTCCCCTACATCTAGAGGAGAGAAGGTGTCTACATAAACATAGAAAGCGATTCTGAATCAACACAATAAGCTGAGCTGGATGGACATCTGTCTTTTTTAGGCCTAACAAGCTACATAACTATGTATATTTATCCTGCACCATGAAAATTGTAATAAAAAACAACAACATTAGAATTAGGATTGTTCTGGTCAGTCACAAGCCAAATTGTTAGCTGTAAAAACTAGATCTTGCGGCGCAAAGTATGACCAATCACACAGCCTTAACGGGGGGAAAAAAAAAAAAAAAAAGTTATTGGTCTCAGAAAGTGGCAATGCAAAGCAAATTTTTAGGTTTTCAGGTTTTTCATTTTTTTTTTAAACTAGTAAATCATGTTAAAAACTATATAAATTTGGTATTTCCAGAATCATATTGACCCACAGAATACAGAGTAAAAAATGTTTAGTCCCAAAGAGGTTGATAAAAGCTCTAATCTCTTCTACAACCTTAAGGATGAGGGCAACTTCTGACTGGTTCTGACAGAATACTTAGTTTAGGAAAGAAGTAAATAGGTAGGAGTGGTGCTCAAATGCCTCAGTCCAACAAACACATTAGAATTAAAAGAATGACTGCATATGGTTTGTTTACTTTAATTCCATCTCCTGGGAATATAACATGAAAAGTGTGTCTTTTCACAATAGTCTATGTCAATCTATATCAGGAAAGATTTAAAACCATTCCTGCAAGTACATTATATTTATATTGTACTTGCATGACATATTATAAATATACTATATTTAATTTATAAAAACTTGATATAATTGCATATGACACCTTAACAAGGCCTAAGGCTGCGGGGGGAACGGGGTTGCCCGATAGTAGGTTGTATTATCTGGCCTCGGCTTACTCGAGGTTTTTGGCGCTTCTGGATTTCGGTCCTGGAAGTAATTGAGGAAATTACTGGGGTTTCGATCCCGAATACCCCGGAGGCACTGCTGCTCTTCATGATTCCAGTGTCTGTTGATAAGTTCAAAAAATCTCTTCTTAAAGGGGTTGTGTGAGAATCCCAAAAAAATAAGAACACATAATGGAGGTCTACTAAAGAGGAGCAGTAACTATCCGTCACAATCC
>JAODAL010057374.1:12500-22719 GCA_025379985.1 Phyllomedusa bahiana
GATCTGGTTTCTAAATGTATTCCTAATGTTCCTCTGATTAATGGAGACTACATGCTTCATTTCCACGTCTCATTAGGGTTAATAAGTCAAAGAATAAAGCAGACACAGTAACCATTTGACACTTCTATAGCATTCAATAGCATTGATACCAGTTTCATGCAAGTGAATCAGATACCAACTTTTTAAAACATAAGTTAAGTTCCTCCCTCAATTACAAGCAGCCTAAACAAGCAGTCAATATTTCTATCAAAGTTACAGCAGATACATAGTGTATTGGTTAAAACAGAATGGTGTACCAAAGTGGATATCTGATCATTTATAGGTCACATTTTTAAAGGCGACAATTATATGTTGTGAATATTGATGCTCACATGAAGCCTCTAAGGCTAGGTTCACATTGCGGTTTGGTTCATTCGGAAATACATGCAAAAGTATCCCGACCGATCCTGCAACCCATTAGCTTTTGGACAATGTTTGCTCTATGTCCACAAACATAAAAGCTTATTTTGTGCCGGACAAAATAGCGCAGATATTGCATTTAAGTGCAAAAAACTAAGAAACGTAGTCCACAATTGACTATGTTTCCACTTATATTCCCTACCAATGCATCACAGAATCCATTGGAATACCTAAATAAGGTTTACCCGTATCAGAAGTTCAGAATGGAACTTCAGTGTAAACCTCAGTGTAAACCCAACCTAACTGTAAGATATAAATAATATGAAATAATAAATAATTAAGGCACAATGGGACATTTTATGTAATAAATACATTTCACACAATATTTAACTTACTTACTCCTGACATACCGTAAAGTTGAGTTTAAGCAACCTGGGCCTCATTTACCAAAACTATTTAACAGTAGGGTATGTTCTCACGGCGTATTGGGGCGCGTACTCCAAAGCACGTGGGGGCAGGCCCCCGGCCGGCCCCATTGACATGCATTGTTAGCAGAGCGTAACAATTGACAGGTCACTTCTCTCCCCAGGCGTACAATACAATCATATTGTATGGCCGGGGAGGCGATGTGTAATTCATAGCTCTCTAAAGCGCAATACGCGACGAAATGCATGCAAAAGTACACGGCAAAATAAGCCGTGTGAGCATACCCTAAGGGTGCTTTCACACGGTGTGTTTTTTTTTGCGTTTTTTGTGCAGCAATGTACATCATTAATTGCTGTGCCTTCCTGCACAAAAAAAAACGTCAAAAAAATGCGGCAAAAATGCACCGTGTAAAAGCACCCTAATATAGTCTGTGTTGCCAATTGCAACCAACCAAGCTCAGCTTTCATTTTTTAATCTGTTTTGGATTAATGAAAGCTCAGCTCTGATTTGTTGCTATTGTCAAAAAGACAGTTTTACAATTAGAAAGTATTGATAAATGAGGCCCAATGTGTCTTTTACAGAAAAACATTAGACATACATTTAGAGGCTAAATCACTCCTTGCACCCAGCAAATCTGTTTATACATGTAACTGGGAGGGTGTGTAATTGTAACATTAGAATTAGAACATTAGAAGAGAAATTAGTGCTGCCTAGTAAGGGACCATCAGAGTTCAATACAAAGCTAAATATTTTAGAAATATTGGCTACTAGCAAAACATCTATTGGTAGATGCTTTCTGATAAAAAGGAAATTTAGATTTTGGGAGATTTAATCATTTTTCTATTTGATGGTCAGCGATGATGAGTTAGTGTTAGATTGGGTAGAGAGACATCTCTTTAGCCCTTAAAGGGTTTTGCCACCATGTAAAGTCGACGTGGGATGCTTAGAAATCTAAATTCACACTTTCCAATTGCATGTCATTAAATAATTAAGGGGGCCCCACGCGCCTTCTTCCTTATCATTGTGAACTGGTTGCATTGGAGCCGACCTTTCTAAGCCCCCTGCCTTTTGGCCGCGCTTGGGGTGGTTCTTATCTCTTCCCTGAAGCCCCCTCGGGGGAAAGGCACTCCTGACCCGGGCCTGACATGCCCGTATTTTTCCCCTCCCCGGGCCCGTACATCTTGGGCTCCTCACTTCCCCCTTTTCCCTTTTTGCTCGCACAGAATCTTCAGGGACTGGCTTGGGGATATTGCTTGCTTGGCTTTCTCCAATTTTTACCACGCACCCTTAAAATGCAATTTTTAGCTTTTCAATTTTAGTTCCTTGCTCCATTCCCTTACTCCTTTTTTTCACGTTTTTCTACATTCGGGGGCTTTTTCCCGCCCCCCTCCCTGCTTTAAGCCTGAATCCGGGAGCAGCGCGCCACTCGACTGATGACTTTACTAATGCCGTCTGGAGGGCGGGGTTTTTTAAACTACCCAAGCAGAAACCCCCGATCTCAAGACCCAGGGGGACCAGCAGCAGCGTGTGAGGGAGGGAAAAAGCCGTTTTGGCAAAACCCCTTTAACATGTCTTTAGCAACCTACAATAGACCAGACAGCATTTGTTTGGCCCCCAGTTAGCAGTATAACCCTTCAGCACCACAGGACTCGCCCCCCTTCCTTTAAACAAACTCTTTAACCCCTTGGACCCAGCCGGTTTTGACCTTCCTACCAGCCCTATTTTTGAAATCGGGGCAAGGGTCTTTTTAAATGTGAAATAATTTTTTTGCAATTTACCTGGCCTGTATTCAGAACTGTTTTCCCGTGACAAAATTGTGCTTTAATTTAGTAAAAATTTTTTATCCAACAATCCTTGTTTTTTTTTTTAAAAAATCAAAATTTCAAAAAAAAATTTGGAAAAAATTTGCGATTTTGAAAGTTGAAATTTTTCTGTTTGAAAGACAGAAATTATTCCCCACAAAAAAAATTTATAACTAGCATCTACCTATTCCATTAGTGGCATCATTTTTTTTAAATGTCTTTTTTTTTTTCTTTTACGACATTAGGGGGTTTAAAAAAATTTAGTAGTAATTTCTCACATTTTTCAAGAAAATTTGCAATAACATTTTTTTAGGGACCGATCCAGTTCGACGTGGCTTTGAGGGGCCTGTTTTTTTTAATCCCCCATAAGTGACACCATCTAAAGAAACTAGACCCCTTAAAAAATTTACAACACTATTTAGGGAAGTTTGATAACCCTTTAGATATTTCACAAAATTAAAAGAAAAGGGAGGTAAAAATTTCAAAATTCACTTTTTTTGCAGATTTTCAATAAAAAACCATTTTTCACTGGAAAACGTAAAAATGTGACTGGGTAAATGCAACTTAATATCAATTCCCCCCAGGCTCCGTTTTTAGAGTATCCCATATGTGGCCCTAGGGTTTTTATTTGGCTCACCCATAAGCCCCGAATGGGAGGAGCACCTACATACCTAGGGTCTATTTTAAAAATAGATTTTTTTTTAGGCGCCATTTCGGGTTTGGGGAAAACCCAAAGGGTGCTAAAACTTAAAAAAACACCCCAAATAGACCGCATTTTGGAAACAAAAACCCCTTAAAAGGGAAAAATATCCAGGGGTCTTGAGTATAAGCCCCCCACCGTGATTCAAAAAAATTTTTTTAGCAAAAAGGCTGTGAAAATTAAAAAAAACATTTTTTTCCAAAAATTTTTAAATTTTTTAGCTTAAAATGTTTTATATATAAAAGGGAATCCGGGAAAAAAAAAAAACCTAAAACTTTTTTAAGCAATTCTTCCAAGTTCGGCAAACCCTACTGTGGTGAAACGCTTTTTGGGGCCAGGGCGGGTGTAAAAAGGAGGGACCCCAATTGGCTTTGGGAACCAAATTTTTGGGGGGGCCAGTCCATTTGCAAACCCCAAATTTTACAAACAGCGAACCTTCCAAAAAAGTCGCCCCATTTTGGATTCAACACCCTCGGGATCTCACTGGGGGTGTACTGTGCTTTTTGGATGAATTTTTTCCAAGTTTTTTTTAGCTTTGGGGGCAATAAAATGGGGGGAAAAACCATTTTGGGGGTTTTTGTTTTTTTGAGTTTTAAAATTTTACAGCATTCGCCTCTGTAAATGATTGAAACTTTTAAAAATGGGGGTGGGACAATTACAATGATAAAGTTTTAATAGTTTTTCGTTTTATTACTTTTACACAGTAGAAATACGTCTATAAAAAATTGGCGTTTTTTATGTGTCCTATTCTGACAGCCAAACTTTTTTTTTTTTGCTGTGTGCAACTGTGTAGGGGCTTTTTTTTTTTTCGGATGATTTGAATTTTTTATTGGTACCATTAATCGGGCATATAAGCTATGTTCATTTTTTAAATAAGGTTTTTGTGAAAAATTTTTGAACAAAATACAGCAATCTTTTATGTTTTTTTTTTTTAATAGCGCCTTCTTATTTTCCAGGAATTTTTCAGCGGCAAATACAAATCCCGAACCCAATTTTGATATTTTTTTAGAAAACGTTTTTAAAATACAAAAAAAACACTTTTATTCAACCGGGAAAAAATTTTTTTGCATCGCCATAGTGGGAATAAATTTTAAATTTTTCTGTGTTGAGCGTGTAGGGGAGTTTTTTGAAATAGTTACGTTTTTATAAAACATTTTTAAAAACAATTTTTTATCCTTTTAAAAAATTTTTTTGGACCCGGGGAAAAAATCTGCAATTATTTTGGGTTTTTATTTTTATTTTTAACAGGGCTCACCATAGGAAAAGGGAAAATTAGTTTTAAAATTTGGGGTCCCTTATCCCAACCATTTTGAAATTTTTTTTTAACGGCCCTAAAAAAAAAAAAAATTTTTTAGGGGAAAAAACCCAAATTATTTTTAAAGCAACGCTATCTTCTAAGACTATTAAATTTTATACCTAAACAACAAATGGACTTTTTTTTTTTGGGGGGAATTAATATTTTTAAGGTAACAAACCTTTTTAAAGGGGCTTTTTAAATGCTTTTATTCCTTTTTATTTGGCATAACAATAATTTTAATTCGTTTTTTTTTTGGGTTTTTTTACGCTTCACCGAAGGGAAATTTAACTACAATTTTACCTTAAACCAGGGGGATACAAAATTGGGAAAATTTATTTATTTTTAAAACATTTTTGGGAAAAAAAAAATTTTGGCGTTTTAAAGGGGAAAACACAAAAAATTTTTTGGTTTTTTGGTTTAATTTTTTTAAATTTTTTTCCTTTTTTTAACTTTTTCACAAAATTTTTTAAAACAAATACCCCCAAATTTAATGAAAGAGATCAAAGACTTTATTCCAAAGGAATAAAAACCAAATGCTTGGCATGAAGGTTTCCCTAGGTAACGCCCAGTCACGAGCCGGGGGGGGCCCCAGGCAGGGCCGGGGCGTCGGAGTCATAAAACAACCCGGAAGGAAATTCCGCCTTCCGGGTGCTTTTAAGGAGGCATAGCTGCCGGATCGCCCGATCCGGCCCGCCGCCGACAGAGACCAGGGGACGATCCCTCCTGCGCCTTCCTAATTTTTGCGCCCATCGTCGCGAAAATTTTAAGGGGTTAACAACCCCCCCGGAGCGACCGGGGTCGGGGCCGCCTGCGGATGTCAGCGAAAAAAACACGACACCGCCCGCCGAGCCTAACTTAAGCAGAGTACCCCTACGTCCAGTGCTAACCCCCAAACGACCGGGACGTAGGGAAACGCCAAGGTGGGAAGGGGTTAATGAAAAATTGGTCCCGGGGGCAGCATCTAAAGGTGCTAGGTTGAGGTCAGATGACTGCAGTCCCAGTCTTTTCCGGAATGTCAATGAAAAAATAGGGTTTAACGAGGTGGATGTGTATTTTTGAAAATTTAGAGTTTTCAAAAACATGAGCTAAGCACAAAATCTTTAAAAATAATTTTTATTTCCATCATTGGGGAAACATGTTACCTTTTTCTAAATCAAAACAGATAGAAATGTATAAAAAATTGTTTAAAACTTAAAAAAAAATAACAAAAAAGAAAATTTGGGCTTTCCAAAAAATTGCAGTGTCGCATTTGTCTTTTCAAATTCAAGATAAAACTTTTTGTTTTCTAGGGTTTTCATTCCCAAACAGTAACCAAAATTTAGTAAAAAACCGCAGTTTTTTTAAAACTGCTTCACATCTATGTTTTCATAGAGTCAACCGACTTTCTGGCACCGTAATGTTATTTTCCCCCGGGTGCTTTTTATTACTCCACAATTTATTTGCATTTGTTGGCTTTGCCTAAAACCACTTTTTTTGATGCCCCCCCACAAGTTTTTACGGTTTAAGGGCCAGGATTGGGATGGCCACTCCATGACCTCAATTTTGTTGAACTGGAACCAAGATTTTGCTCATTCACTGGTGTGTTTAGGGTCGATGTCTTGTCGAAACACCCATTTCGAGGGCATTTCCTCCTTAGTGTAAGGCAACATGACCTCTTCAATATTTTGATATATGCAAACTGGTCCATAATCCCTGGCATGCGGTAAATAGGCCCGGCACCATAGTAAGATAAACATGCCCATATCTTGATGCTTGCACATGCTTCACTGTCTTTAGAGTGTACTGTGGCCTGAATACAGAGTTTGGGGTTCATCTGACGAACAGCAGACCTTGGACCCAAGAAGAACAATTTTACTTTTATCAGTCCATACACTGTTTTTCCATTTCTCTTTTGGCTGGTTGATGTGTTTTTTGGCAGATTGTATCCACTTCCACACGTCTTTTTTGTAACAGTGGGACTTTGCGGGGACTTCTTGCTAATAGATTAGCTTCATACAGGTGTCTGTTAATTGTCACAGTACTCACAGGTAACTTGAGACTGTCTTTGATCATCCTGGAGCTGATCATTGGCTGAGCCTTTGCCATTCTGGCTATTGTTCGATCCATTTGAATGGTCATCTTCCATCTTCTTCTACATCTCTCTGCTTTTGCTTTCTATTTTAAAGCATTGGAGATCATTTTAGCTGAGCAGCCTATCATAGTTTGCACTTTTTTTTTATCAGTTTTACCCTCTCCAATCAACTTTTTAACCAAGTACGCTGTTCTTCTGAACAATGTCTCAAACGATCCATATTTCTCAGGCTTTCAAAGAGAAATTAATTCACAACATGGGATGCCTTCACCCTTAAATAAGGACCACCCGATTCACACCTGTTTCTTCACAGAGCGATTGACCTAACTAATTGTACTTCACACTGCTATTATTTTCAACACTTCCCCTTTCAAATAATTATTCAAATACACAGACTCAAAAACATGCAGACCATGAACGCGGAGTCTGCTGGTTTTCTGAGAATCTACTGCACCAACTGGGAAATTGTTTGACATGTGGTAATATCATTTATAACAAAAACAGTGATTGATCTGGTCAGCCGTATTGAACGGCTATTATTTTGAGCACAACTGTACTATTACATTGTTTTGTAGACAGACAACTGCAATTAGAATGTAATAGTGTATATTTTTGTGGAAAAGGATTTAGTATCTGAGAATAAACAAAAACTCAAGAAAGTTGCAGCACATCCATGTAAAAAGTTTTATCATCCTGCTAGAACATGATAACATCTGTTTCAGGTTTTTATGAAGGCTTCCGGATTAGTAAACCTATAGAAAACAAGCAAAATTAGCCAGCTTACCACCCGATTAGTGTGGCATCCGCACGTGTCCCGTCCACAGCAAGACGTAAATAGCGCCAGTACAAGGAAAATTGGCACAGCGGTTCCCACCGATAAGATAAAATCCAGTGCTTTATTTCAAATCCATTAAAACATGCCATGCCATGACTAAGGGTGAATTGCCACCCGAAACGCGTCGGTAGTCCACAGGGGGTCACTTTGTGCGATACTATGGAGTTTGCATACCATGTTTTAATGGATTTGAAATAAAGCACTGGATTTTATCTTATCGGTGGGAACCGCTGTGCCAATTTTCCTTGTACATTAGTAAACCTATGGATGACACCTATGTTCGTCTAAGCCGGTGAAGGACATCATCTTGTGGGCAGTTTACAGCTGAATTCTGTTTCAGTGAATAAGCTATTCTCTATTTTGTCGATAGATGAATACTGTCTGAGCACAACTAATGCTACAGTTTCCTTAAAAACTCCCAAAAAACATTCCATGGTTTTTATCATCCTACAAATTAGTGTTGGTGTTATAGAGAAATTAGAATGTGAGTCCCATAGGGGGGGAATGTTTGAGTCACACGGGACATTACAAATGTGAATTTTAGTTTGTGTTAACTTGAAATAATTGTTCACAAAAAATGTACATAATGTATCAAACACCATAATATACTTAAGCACCATACACTACATAAATAAATACATCCTCTTAGCTGAAAGAAATTGTTGAATTTATTAAATGCAAATACTTGTGAACTTGTACACTTCATGCCAAGAATGGTCAAAGCAATACTGAAAAGTAACAGATGACAATATACAGTATTTACTAGAATGTAAGTTATCTGTAGCAGTTAATCAAGGTTGTGCTAAATTTTGGCCATTCTGGATGAAAGCGAAATTACCCAATGCTGGAGTGCAAAAAGTCTCTGCATTCTGAATAATAATTATGATTGACATCCGACCTTACTAAGCACCAATAAGATGGGCTGGAATTTTAAATAAAAGAAAATACCACGTAGAGGAAGCAGCTGGTCAAAATATCTTAGAGCTGTCAACTCAGGTGCTTAAAAACCATATTGGTTTTGGTATTTACTGAATGATTTACTGAACTAATCGTTCAGTAAACATACCATTTTCTGCAAAAACAAAAGATAATCATTTACCTCTCTCTGCTCACTGCAAATTTTACAGAGCCAGGTGGGCCGCTTCAGGTTGCTGATAGTTTCAATTCCACACTTTGTGCAGACTTTCTAAGACATAAACAGGAGGAATACAGGTTATTAGATACTGCTTTTATATTATTTATAGAGAAATAGAAGAGTCTAGATGAATTTGATGTAGCAGGCTTATAGCTTCATAACAGAATAGCAGAGAGTTCTAGATTTTAGCTAGTAGCTTAAAAGGGTTTTCTTACCACTCTGTTTCACTGAGTTTTAGCAGTTTTGCACTCACTCTGTCTCCTCAGGCTTTAGGTGGTTCTACAGCAGTGATTAGCATATTCAACATGTAGAGAGCAGTTACCCTGACAGTGCAGGAGATTGTCTCATGACTAAAGTAAAATCTATTGACCAATGTATTTAGAAAAAAGTCTTCATCTAACTGTCCCTTATGTTGAAAGTTAATCTTTGTGTGAAAAACCCCCTTTAACTTTCAAATTAGCAAATTTTAATATTCTTAATTAGTTCCTAAAGGGCTTCAATACAAAATTATTGTAAAGAAACTTAGGGCCCCATTCACATATTGTTCTAGGCCCTTGTTCATAGCATCTGTGGGAATGTCAAAAAATTGTATCCTGACTGGTACCATGGCAGGCAGAAGACAGGGCCATTGACTTCTATAGGGCAAACTTAGTCCAAATTGGACTAGGTTTGCCCTATTTTGTGAATGTGTATGGTTCCTGCACGGGACACAAAAGCGTTTTTCCCCTTTTAAAAAAACCTTACACACCTAATGACATGGGGAAAAAAACTATGTTTGGGCCCCACAAAACAAAGGCCCAGTTACAGGGCAGTCACAGTATCCCTCAGGATACATTTTATGGGATATGGGAGATATAAATGGGGGTCTTAGTGGGCTTCATAAAAAAGTTTGAAAGGGGAAAAGTAGGATCCATTAAAAGACACAATCCTCTTAATACATTTATTGCATCTGCAGCTGTCCATGTGCTCATGGAAAAAAATAGGTAATCAAAAATGTATTTAAACCTTTTCTACCACAGCGATTTTTGTTTATGCCGCATTAGGTTTTTTTTTCTCCCCATCTGCCAAGAGCCATAACTTTTTTTAATTTTTTCTCACAAAGATAGACAAAAGAGCATGTTTTTTTTTGTGGACAAGATGTACTTGTCAATGGTTCTATTAAAAACAAAAACCCTTTGTGAGGTGTAATGCAATTTCAGCATCTTTGTGGGGGGTTTCATTTTTATGGAGCTCACTGTTCAGTACTATTTTTATTCTCCAGGTTGATCTGAGCCCAGTGATACTAAATTTTTTTGTTACGTTTTAGTTTAGTTACTTTAATTTAAAAAAAAAAAAATTGCATTGCAGCACCATTTTCTGCAAACAATACATTTTTTTTTAATTTTTTTTCTTCTTTTTTGCTGAGGGCGCACAAGCTAGTGCAACGCTGTTTCCAGCACTGTGCCCCTTATTCTGTAAGATGCTGGAGCTTTTTGAGAATTTTCCCCCAAATTTATTCATAGCAGGTGTTGCCCGCCCACAAAAAATTAGCCCCCCCCACGACCCCTACTCGTG